>JAOBRC010604231.1:0-10928 GCA_027575255.1 Scolionema suvaense
CTGAGCGTGAGTTTACCAGCAGAAATCAGTTCGCTGCTAACCTCGCCAGATGTTCCTTTCCTCTACACGGTTAAGAGAGCAGCAGGCTCCAGTATAGAGGAATGGAGAATCTGGTTTCAGGTTAGGTGAATCACCATACTTCTAAACACCTAACCAAAAGCAAAGGCCGAGTTCAATTTAGTATATACATGAACAATACTGACGTAGCTATCTAGAATGAGACTTATTCATCCACAAACACATCTAGTATGCTGGCTATATAAAGGAAGAGGAGAGTGCAGACAAGTCGTAGAAATAGTGCCCCATCTACAAAGGACCAACCTTAACTAGGTACTCCCTACTTCTCTTCCAGGAAGCGTCTCCTGAAGCCGGCTTACAAAAGCAAGCTACACCTATCATATATCGTGCATGGTTTGCATTTCATTTATGCTGAATGATTGCCTAGACTTGGTGTCTAGAGTGACCACTGAGAAGCACCGAAGTGTGAACACCACGAATCTGTGAGATGAGATGTTTCCGTTCCTCTGGGCTGGAGCTTGTGGTATTCTTCCTTTCGGCAGCTACGTCACAGACTTCACAACCCACAGATACAACTACCATTTTGGAGGTGAAGCGGCACGGCAGACCGAAGAGGATTTGACTGAATCGAGCGAGGTCGACGATGTTTTTACGAATTATGCTTAGCAACGTATAGCTAACCCATAATCACAAAACAGCATGCAATTAATAACAATATTATTGGTCTTACATGTCTGCAATGTTAATTTGGCTGAAGTTTAGTGATTCTGATAATATTCATTGTGTTTCATGGGCTAGTGCCGTTTTTCCACTGAGCGGCAATGGCGACCGAGGTCTTCTGGCACCTCTTTCAAGATAGCTGCTGAGTATGGTCACGTGACTTTCCGAAAAGGACAATGGAGGAAACAAATTCATTGCAATGGGTCAAGGCGACCCCCCATAGCTACAGAGATCAGAAGCCGCTGATTTTAGGTTAGAGCCTACTGAAAGGTAGCAAAACAAGGTGAGCATCACTTAGACTAGCGCAAATTAAACTGAAAAGCTAGCTACCTACTAGCCTTCGTTCAAGACCCTTACTTAATGCTTCGGGCCTTTGCATCAGCTTCTTTTCCACGCTCTATTGTGAACTAGTAATGCACGTGCTGTGTGAGCAAATGCCTTTGCATAGTTTTTTATATTAGAGAGGGGTAGGGAATTGGAAGCAGACCTGCGTATAATTAAACACACGTGCAAATTACCAGAACTGACTCAGCCGATTCTATACGCATACCTGTAGCTTTCTATACGCATACCTGTAGCTATGCGTATAGAATAGGCTGAGTCAGTTCTGGTAATTTGCATGTGTGTATAATTGTACGCATCTATAATAATAAACGAATCGCGGGACGACAAAATTGCTCACTGACGCCAAGACGATACGATGCTTAAAATTGTGAGGGTCTTGAAAGAAGGCTAGGTACGCACTACTGGAAACTGCCTCCCGAAATTTTTGCCCTATAGCTAATTAGGTAGTTATGCTACAAATCATTATTTTAATAAAACTGTAGCCAGCTAGCTACTTAGGATATAGCTACCTACTTTAATCGAAGAAACTTTCACAAAATGAGAAACTTTCGTGCATTTCGCGACATTGGGTCTGTTTCTTGAAAGTTAAGCCAGGGTAGCTAGCTAGCTATCTCGCAAAAATGTTATAAAACGTGGAAGTTTAGCTATATTGCGGTCAGTCCAATGTTCATTTTCTTTGGTTCTTGAGGGTGAGAAAGTCACCGGGCTGGCGAAAGTCAGCTGTTATGGAAGGGGAAAGATTTCCTTTATGTCCTATGGAAGTGGCAAAACTTTTGGGACTTTCTCGGCTTCCGCAGCACGTCAAAATACTACTCAAGCCATAGTATACCTAATCTTTGTCATACTCTGCAACATCCCTGAAAATTTTGCTCCATATCGTTGTGCGTGGCATCGAAATTCTTGCAAATTTACTTTCTGCTCTGGTCAAGCCCTTGTAAATTTGTACATGTTTCCCCTCCAAAAATGGCAGACATAGCTGTGAGTTGCTATTGTTGTGAAGTGTTTCTCAGCCGAAGAATGAACATTCTCTCTTTTCACAAAAGTTTATCTTGCGTATTTTTTTAAATTGAGCTACCGATTCATGAAAGTTTTTCCTAGAAATTTCGTGATCTTTTGACCTCACGAAAGTTTCTGTGGTGAAACTTTCTTGGAATATAGTACTTCGTTGTATTTTAGCTAGCTAGGAATTAGATTGGTTAAACTCCCGGAGGGAGGGGGGTTTGATTGACTTGTGGTGTATGGTCCCCAATTTGAAGATGTTTAGCCAGTGAGGCATTGTGAAACAATAGCTGTCTGTTATTCTTCATTTCAGCAGCTATGTCATAGACTTAACAACCCACAGCTTGAGCTACCATTTCAGAGGTGAAGTGGCGCAGAGCACCAAAGAGGATTTGACCGTAAATCGCACACAATTCAGCAACCTTTTCAAAAAGTATACTTAGCTGGTTAGGCATAACCATTCATTACAAAACAGCCTGTCATGAATAACAAGACTACGATGCAAGCTTCGTGTAACCAGCACCTTATTTTGTGCATACAGATGCTATTGAAAATAAATCATAGTCAAGTAATTTTTGTGTCATTGTTCGTAGAATTTAACACATGCGAAACGTGACAAAAATATTGCTTTTGAGTTTTGGTTTCATAAACTTCCTTTTATGAGGATCAGGTATATAAATTCAGCTCAGCTAAAAATTTTGGTGGCTTTGTGATCACAGCATGGTGTTTACCTCTGACATTGGAAGATGATGCTAAAGGAAAACTTGTGAAACCGTCTCTAACTGCAACATTTTTTTTAGCAACTGTGGAAATAGCGCCGCGGAAATTATGTGAAAAACGGGCAGAAAGTAGCTTTTATGAAAGAAGATGAAAACAGCCTGACAATACAATTTAAGGGGAACCATGGTCAAAAATGAAATTTTAACAGATGATAGAGCTCAACAAATCATGACACATACATAGTTTTTATGTCATGACAAAAGCTTGTGTAGTTCTGGAGATATTTAGTCCCAAAGTCTAGCAGCTACCATCCTGCCACTAATTATGCATGATGTCACTGGTGTCACACTCAAATTATCTTCGTTTTGTTTCCAGAATACTCCACTTTGAACTATTGTAAAGGGTTGTTTCTTTCACTTCATCATAAACCTAAACAATATGTTTAAGATCCAATAAAGAAAATAACATATAAGATTTTGTGTAACTAAGGAAAAAGCAATGCTTAGCAATGGACTCCAATGACATCATGAAAATTCAAGATGGTAGCAGCTAGACTTTGAGAGCAAATATCAACAGAACGAAGCAAGCTTTTGTTGTGATGTTGATGAGAAATCCCATGTTTTGTTTTGCTCTATCATCTGTTAAAATTTCATTTCTGACCATTGTTTTCCTTTAAATCGTGCTCCTTTCCCAATAGTCGACTTCAGTATGTTACAATATTATGGTTTTTGCTTTTGAAAAAATAGGATTTCGTTTTAGTAGGCAAAATGTTAAGCTTTGTCGAAAAATGATAAAAGTTGACCATGTCTTCCCTAATAATGGCTTCTATTTCTCATCCTTCCCTATCGTTTTGTTTTCTTTTGATTTAAATTTCCATATTTTTACTTTTATTATGTTCCTGGTGATGGTCCGGTCTTTTTTCTCCCCTTTTTTTGTTTCTATTGTTTTTTTTCATTTAATTTTTTTCCATACAGTCCTTTACCACTGCAATAACCTTTGAAAATTTGTTGTTATATTAATCTTTTTGTAAATATATTGTGCACCACGACAAGGCCTGTTACGATCTCCTAGGGGCTCCATGCCCTGTGATAGTTCAGGTAATTACTGTTATTTTCTCATTGTCTATGCTTATGATCTTGTTGATCTTATCAGTCTTGTATATAGATATTGGTAGTGTGTTTTGTTGAGTTGTTATGTTTTATTCTGGGGAGAGTGAGTTAGTTAGTGGAAGAGAGCAAGTGTGACGGAAGTCCGCGTTTAGTGTTCTGTATGTTTTAGATTATAGGTCGAAGTCTCCGTCGTCTGGTGACAATAACTGGTGACAGGGGCAGGATGGGTTCCCACATGAATAGTTATATGAATGTCTTTGCGAAATTGGAAAAATTCAGGGGTTCTGTCTCGGAACGAAATTTATCCGCGTGGTTGAGAAAATTCGAAAGATGCTGCGTCATTGCCGGGAAAACCGCTGATCTAGCTCGCGGTCAATTATTAGTGATGTGCGTAACTGGTCAAGCTCTAGCAGTCCTCGAATGAGTTGAAGTAGACAAGGGAGCACAATTACGCTACAATGATCTCCCGAAAGAATTACGCCACGCTTTTGAATCGAGAGCTGATTGTGAAGCCAAAATGTCAGAATTTGAGAAGAGATTTCAATGTCTCGGCGAATCAAAAGATGAATTTCTTTTAGCCTTACAACGATTGTACTCTAGTGGAAATCCTGATGCCAGTGCATAAGAAACTATTCTTGCGATCAAACGGAAGTTCCTTCGGGGGATCAGTCAAGATTTACGTCGCAACGTCTTCATCTTTTCAGCAGATCCATACGCTGCAGCAGTAACTGTACCGGAATTCATCACAGCCGTCCGTAAAGCAAAAGCGCTTTCCATTGAAATTGAAACGCCCATACCCCCAGATGCTGTAAACACGATTCCGCAATCAGATAAGAACTCGATTTCGTCGCCAACTGCTTCGAATCTCGCAACAATGAATGATGCGATTACCGCATTGACCAAGCAAGTGGCTGAATTAGCAACATCAACGAAGGATAACTTTTGCTGCGCAAGCTGATCAAATCAACGCAATACGTGCGGATAAACGTCTTAATCAAGCCAGCAATTATCGATCGTCGACGTATTGATTGCTACCGTTGCGGAGGACCGAATCATCTCGCTCGACACTATCTTCTGGAAGATTCTGCAACAAACAACACCGATTCTTTAAACGGACAGAGGTGTCTGTAGAACACACTGCAGACGCCAATCTTCAATCATCTGAACAACAACACGGTCAATTGATGTGGATAACATGTAAGTTAAATGGACAATTTATTCGTGCCTTACTTGATACTGGCTCTTCCCTTTCTGTCCTAGCCAAACGTTGTGTTTTGAGCAGCACTACACTATCGTCTCTTCCAGTACAGGAATACTCAGGGAGCAGTCTAGTTGATGCTAGTGGTAATTGTGCTAGTTGCAAACATGTTATTCCCTTGATGTTTCAGTATATTTTGGTAGCCCTGCTGTAAACATTAAATCATGTTTTGTAGTTGTTGAACTCCTTCCATATTCATGCATTCTCAGACTTGACTTTTTAACCAAATTTAACAATTGGACAGTGAACAATGAACTGCAAATTTTAGTTTTAGACGACAACATAACCGTACCGTTTGACTTAAAACCTCATTCAACTGGATCTGTATCGTTGTTAGCTGCTCATAAGCAAGTCCTTATGCCTGGCCAGACAGTACAAATAAATGCTCTTGTTACGGGTGACACTTCCCATGGCTTGCGACCGGTAACCCACATGCATATTCTTGCTGAAAGTAATAATCAGTTCCTTGAACGTACACAGCTATATTTTCATGACTCTTTACATGTGATTTCGCATAATAGATCTAGTACTTCAGTCAGTGTGTCAAACCTGTCTACAGAAAAGCGTGTGATATGAAAGGGCCGTAAGATAGCTACAGGATTATATGATTTTCAGGAAGTGTCTGACTTTGTTAATTTAGTTACTGATAAAACTGCTCTTACACTGATGTCTTCGAAGTTCAGCAGCCTACCCCCAAAACAATTCGCTAAAGCAGAAGCTCTTCTCAAAAAACATGAACCTCTTTTCACTTTAGACAATACTAAGTTGGGGAAAACCAACATTGGAATTTTCGATATCAACACAAACACTATCCCTCCAGTGGCAGTACCTCTTCGACGTGTACCTATGCATCGGGCCGAGATAGTCCAAAAATTATTAGGCAAATATGAAAGTTTAGGTATATGAAAGTTTAGGTATCATTGAGAAAACCAACTCCCCATTTCGTGCAGCAACCGTTCTTATCGAGAAAAAGAACGTTTCTCCTGATGCAGATATCACAGATCGGTATCACCTCTGCATAGACTATCGCACACTGAATCAGGAGATACCTGACTCAGGTTGGCCTGGTCCATTGCTCGAACAATGCCTCGACTTTGCCGCGGGATCCCTGTTCCTCAGTGCAATTGATTTCAACTCTGGCTATCACCAACTACCATGTTCTAAGTGAGCCAAGGACGCCTTAGCCTTTTTCACAGTACACATTATAATGTTATGCCTATGGGTATTAAAACTGCGTCACATGAATTTCAGCGAACTATGGATCAGACATTTGCTAAACTAGTAGATTGTGTACTACCTCCATTTTTTGACGATATAGTAATCAAGGGGACTTCTTTTGCGGAACATTTACGGAATGTTGATAAGGTGCTTACTTGAGTAGCCGAATGTGGGTTTTCATTAAATGCTTGTAAATGTCAATTTTTCCAGACTCGTCTAGATTACTTGGGATACATTATTGAAAACGGCAATGTTCGTATTAGCCCAGAACGCATCGCAGCAATAGCAAACTTCCCTATGCCTACTTCATTTCACCAACTCCGCCACTTTCTTGGTATGGCACAATTCTGCGGTCGATTTATCCCTCATTTGAACACCATTGCAGCCCCTCTGTACAATTTACTGAGCCCGGGAATGATATTTAACTGGTCTGATGATTCCCAATGCGCATTTCTAAAAATCAAGGAACTGTTGTTGAATGTGCCAGTTCTCCGTGCACCCTTGTCAACTGATCACTTTATTGTAGAGTCAGATACATCAGATGTCAGGATCTGATGTTGCCTGAAGGCCTGCACCCAAGCTAATCAAGAATATCTTGTCACATTTCACAGTAGTAAGTTAAAAAACCATGAGTGCAGCTGGAACATAGTCGAAAAAGAAGCATTTGCTATCATTACTGCTGTCAGAAAATTCAGACATTATTTGCTGGGCAAGCGTTTTACTCTCAAATCCGACAATCGAGTTCTCTCTTACCTTCTTAACAAACGCGACATACGTAACAAGAAAATTATTGATTGGGCATTAGAACTCATTGAATTTTCCTTTGATGTGATTCATATTCCATCAACTGGGAACCAAATCAGTGATTGCCTCAGTTGTGTACATACTGTTAATGCGATTACTCAGTTTACACCTCTCCTATCAGTTGCGAAACTCAACTCTGCGGGACATGACGATGCTGATTGTGCTGCTGCTATTCAATATGTAACAGCGGGCAAACGTATTTTTGATTTTACTTCTCTTGGAACTCTGAAACGTTTTCGTAAACACTTAGCACTCGATCATCATCATATACTACCTATAAAATATCGTGCATATGTTTTGGAAGCTGCTCATGACCACCCGTGTTCTGGACATTTTGGTATTGATTGCACTTGGTCTAAAATTACTGCATTGTTCTTTTGGCGTGATGCCAAAAACGACGTCGAAAACTGGATCAACAGTTGTTACAAGTGTCAGCAGTTTAATCCGCATCGTCCTCAATATCTGAAAGCTCCCCTCCAGCCTATAGGAAGTAACCATCGTTTCCAGCTAGTGTTATGACCTGGCTGGTCCCTTTCTTCCCAGTACTCCACGTGGAAATAGTTACGTTCTAGTAGTCATAGACCACTTCTCCAAATAGCCTGAACTAATACCATTACCAGACAGTAAAGCCACCACCATCGCTGAAGCCATCTTCAACCAATGGTGTTGCAGGTACGGTGTCATGGATCAGCTCCATAGCGATGGAGCACATAATGTACATGGACATGTTATGCAAGAACTTTCCTTACTACTCGGTTCTACGAAAACAAAATTGTCACGTCTGCACCCACAGGGGGATGGAATGTCAGAAGCCACGATAAAAACAGTAAAATCTTGTATCCGTAAACAGGTCGCCGACCATGGTACTGATTGGGACTTATATTTGCAACCCACAGCCTTCGCGATTCGTTCCAATGTATGCCAGAGTACTTCATTGTCTCCAGCAGAACTTGTACTAGGCGCCCATCTCCGTCAACCTTTACACCTCATCACTCCTAATTTAGACCTG
Organism: Scolionema suvaense; assembly: GCA_027575255.1. Lineage (NCBI taxonomy): Eukaryota > Metazoa > Cnidaria > Hydrozoa > Limnomedusae > Olindiidae > Scolionema > Scolionema suvaense. The sequence continues at coordinate 8,201 of JAOBRC010604231.1, forward strand.
ACTCCTGTTGTCTCTTTCAATCAACGTCAAGCTTAACACTTTGCATCTACTCTTGTTAATCGTCTCACCTCTGCAACAGATATCGCAAATGACAGACTGAACCAACACAGACAAAACATGAAACTGAAATATGACGAGACAGCTCATCCATCAAATATTGTTGCAGGAGACAAAGTTATGTTATGGTGGCCCCATAGACAGAAAGGCATACCAGGGAGTTTTCAGCCCGGGTGGAAGGGACCATATGTTGTTGATCATATAACAGATAATATAACATATTCTATCATAGGTGATGACAATAAGAGAACCTCCGTTCATGCGAACCAACTGAAGAAGTTTCCTCAATGAAAGGATACTTTACATACTGAGAGAAAGAACCTGACACAAAATGAGGTAGAGTACTACAGTTTCGATTTTCAAGACAACCCAGATGAACCAATTTTGCAGCCTGCTGACCCAGAAATTCGGCACCGACCTGATAGTCCAATAGTCAACCATCCAGATCAACTGGCATTACAACCTGCCGACCCAGCGCTTCATGATCTGCCTGACAATGCAAATCCAGACCCCGTCATAGGGAAAGGCTGGGCCAATGTAGATCTGCGCAATATCATTGACTATCCGCGCCGTAGATGAGTCTGATCTTGACTAAGACATTGTGAGAGAGGAGGGGGGGTATGGTGTTACCCCCGTCTCAGTCTTGTATATAGATATTGGTAGTGTGTTTTGTTGAGCTGCTATGTTTTATTCTGGGGAGAGTGAGTTAGTTAGTGGAAGAGAGCAAGTATGACGGAAGTCCGCGTTTTGGTGTAGATTATAGGTCGAAGTCTCCGTCGTCTACTCGGTTTGGTAACAATCTGCGTACTTTTTAGTGTATATTATTACTTGTTTGTGTATTGTATTGAGCATTATACTATTTTGTTGTGGACACTCTCATACACGCGATAAAAAAGTTATATTGAAAGAGTTTGATAGACCTTGCGCACTCTGTGTAATTAGCTACAATCCGGGACAAAATATTTGGAAGAAATGCTCAAATTGATCATTTCTCCCTTCCCAACCCTAATGTAGCCAAAAAGAGTGTTCGGTATTCGGACGCTGCCCCTCTCAAAACTAGCCTCGAAAGTGGCCTTTTACTTAAAGTTCGATCTAATTCTCAAATTTTCCAACTTATGTAATGGCACCAAGTGCCCTTTTTGTTGAAAACCGGACATTGCCCTTAAAGGAAGGGTATATAACGTCAAAAATGAGATTTTAGTAGGTGACAGAGCACATCAAAACATGACAGCTGGTGGTTATTTCATGACAAAAGCTTAAGTAGTTTTGGAGATATTGAGCCTCAAAGCTTAGTAGCTACCATCTTGATTTTCATGATGTCATCGTTGTACCGTTGGTAAGCATTACCACGTCCTTAGTAACTCATAACCTATATATACTTAGATTATTTATTTTCTCAAACAGATCTTTGACATATTATTCTGCTTTATGATAATCTGAAGAAAAAATACTCTAAAGCTAATAGTGAGTATTTTGGCAGCAAAGTTTGGATAATTTGAGTGGTACACAAGTGACATCATGCATAATTAAAGGCAAGATGGTAGCTACTGAACTTTAAGGCTTGATATCTCCAAAACTACACAAGCTTTTGCCATGAAATAAAAACTAAGTAACACGTTTTGATGTGCTTTAGCTAGTTAGGTATCCACTGCCAAAATTTCATTTTTGACGTTACCCTTCCTTTAAATGCTAGATTAGACCCTGCTTCCCCTACTTTCATTGAAGGCAGAATGTTGATTTCTTTCAGCTTGCATCAACATTGAAGATGGGGGAGAAGGGGGTGCTTTTGGATAGCTAATTTTTCACTTATTCCAATATATATATTTTGTCCAAGATTGTAGTTTTAAGCGAGGAAAAACACAGTACAAATTTCCCATAGTGCCCTGTAGAAATGAAATGGAATTAATATTCCATTGAATATTAATGATTGGCTGTCTTTTGCATTCTAACTTATTTGCTTATGTAAATGTATTTTTTCCGGCCCATTTTTAATTATTATTTGTTTATATATTATTATTTTTATTAGAATCAATTTATGTTCGTATGTATATTATGAGCATGCATTATCATTGTCTTGTGTTCTGCGTGAGTGACGTCCTGCGTTGGTTCATTTACAGCTCCAGCGTTATCATATTATCTGGGTAGAGCTGAGTGTTGGGCCCCTAAAACTTGTTTAAAGCCATAGCCGGTTTCTCAAGTGCTGGCACCCAGATGAAAGTCTTCCTTGTAATGTGGGAGTTTAGTCTGTTCCTCACTTATCAATGTGTATATTTGCTATGTAACCATGTCCTTCTTAGCTGATCTAATTGATGGAGCATCATCTATTTGATTTTGTATTAGTTTTCTTTTTTTTTTTGCGTCTGTCCTATCTATGACAGATAAACCTAAAAGAGGGGGAGTGTCATCACTCCTGGGGGTTTTAGTTACTTCTTCTGGCAACCGTTAACTTAGGGTTATGTTGCTCATGGTGCAAGTCGTACACATACACACCCAACTAATACCGCATCCTATAAATCATACAATTGAAAAGGGGGATTCTCTCATCCTCTTGGGTATCCACACACACACCTAAGCATGATAGCCACCTTATCACAATTCATGCATATTGTCGTTACGTTCTGACTCTAATTCCAAAACACACAAACAAAATTACAACAAATACACACCCGAC
>JAOBRC010604342.1:0-10928 GCA_027575255.1 Scolionema suvaense
GAACAATGCGTCTGAAAGCTTTTCTGCTATCTTACGACGATCTTACGATGGGCTTACGATCAGTGAAAACCAGGCTTTATAAAATTGTAACCTGCTTCTGCACCTGGGCCATAAAACAAAGTAAAACCAAGGCATACCTGTGAATAATCAGAATGAGAGGCAAAGGTAGTCAATTGTTGTGGCTTATGGTTGACAGTTTCATAGAGAAATGCTAGCATGCAGAATGTGATAACAAAAGGCTAGCCCGTCTGCCAAACCTGCCCTCGAATTTATATAGAACTGACCTGTGCAACAGGTCTTTAACAACACTCTATGGACAAATCCAGCCTGAGTTTTTATATGAAAAAAATTTGGAGCACACAATGAATGGTAATATGCACTCTTTTTTCTATAAGAACAAATGAGCCTCAATTTTGTAACAAAAATTAAGAACAATTTAAGAGCAAACTAAGGTTGAGCTTCATCCAAAAAGTTAGGAACAGCAAAAATGTTTGTAGTGAAGATGATCACAGTGTGACCCCCCACTTTATAAAGAGGGGGGAATGGACTTTCCTAAAAATTGCAGAAAGGAGGGGGGTTGAAATCTTTCTGTAGGAAGGGTAGGGATGAGCAAAAGGGGGGGGGGGGAGGGGGTTAAGTAAAAAGGGTGGGGATGATTGCTGAAGAGGAAGTGGGTGCAGTGTTATGCTCGTGCTAGATTTTGGTCATAAGACAATGGCCGGATTAGTGTTATGATGTGGTATAATTTAACCTTTGTCTAGTTCTTGCTTGAAATGCACTAAGAACAGTTCTAAATGATTGCGTCTCAAATGCCTTTGTTACATTGCATCCTTGACCAGGAAATACTGTGTTCTTGAGGAAAACCTTTACTTACAAGTATCGAAGTTGAATGTATGAATGCTTGAAACAGGTTGCGTGATGTGCACATTAATATGTGGCAGTCAACATGCACACACCAGGATAGCGTGCACGCGCGAAAGGGGGGGATTGAGCAAGACTATGGATCAATGCATCCCACCTGGCTCGGAATTACAACTTTCTTTTGCATGGAGCTTCTCAGCAATGTTTTACATCTGAATACTGCATGTCATCATAATGCTTCAGTCATACGTTCCCTGAGACAGCATGGCATTAAGTGACCACTATTCTTGGTATGTATTTTGTTATGGTCCCTGGGTAACTTTATGTCTATTATATACTGAAATGTGTTATCTTCTAAATTTTGTTGTAACAGTGTTTTGGAACTACTCTACCCTGATGGGGTAGTATAGTGCTGTGATTGGATAGGAACAGACAACAAGGGACATGTTATACAAGTGATCTCTTATGGTTAGAGGACTTGCTTGTTGGATACCATATAATGTTACGTCTGTTATCATGAACCTGAAGTGGAGCATTTTGGACATAACAAACCCTGTCAGAATGAGTTAAGAATAAATTCATCTGAAAATCAACAAAACACTTCAAACAAGCATCAGTTCAAAATTCTAGGTGAATTCACTCTGTATATAATTTTTTTCGTGGCCTTGGCTACCTAATCGGTCCTGTTATAATCATTTGACCTGGGTTTCTAAGAAATGAGCAGAAAGGCCAGTGTAAAAAGGGCCAATGTGGTATCACATTTCTTAATACGAGTCACAGAATCTCCACATGACTTTTCATGGAGACATGTATAGTGAATATATGTATCGTCACTGGAATTCAAAACTGTAATGAGTCCATTTTTGTTGAAATTAAGTTTTTATCGTTTTTTTAGTTTGAGTCGCACCTGAGTTTACTTTCATGCAGAAATCAGCCTCCAAAACACATTTCAAATTGATCTTTGTCATGAAATCTTTGAAAAAGTGCCAAAGTTGGCATGATAAACTGTAATAAGTCCACAATTTTCAGATTTGATTGACTTATGACACATATTTCATAGTGTCATAAGTCAATCAAATCTGAGATTTTAGCAAAATTTAGCAAAATTAGAGAAATCTTTGGCGGGCAACACTGTAATATATCTAGACTTATAACTGTTTACTGTGCCAGAAAATCAAGATTTTTGAGTTTTTCTGGAAGCTTAAGCTGTATTTTAGGCTTTTTTTTGCCTATTTATAGGCAAACCAGAGCATTTCATAGCTATGTTTCCATAATAGGTTGTGGAAATTGTCTAAAAGACCTTAAAATGTTTAGAATCAGCTATTTTTACATTACTTAACATGGAAATATAGCTTGTTTTATTAACTTTCAAATGCGATTTTCTCAAAATGTGTTTTTGGGCTTCTTACAGTTTTGAATTCTGGCGACGATATAGTAGTTGTACAATGCCACAAAGGTCATCACATGATTCTGCCTCATTTTTAGGTACTTATTCAACCTGATGAGAAGGATGAAGCTGAGTGGCTGTCAATTCATCAACGTGGAATCTTCCTTGTTGAGAAAACTCTTGTTTTAGCATTAAAGCCGAAAGAACGGCGCAAAGTTCCGGCCATTGTAAGTATCTATTATTGGAAATTGTTTGTTGTTAAGGCTCGCCACATGAATTATTGTTTAACCTATCTATTTTATGCAGTGTGAAATTTTCTGCATCGAAGTTTTCAACAAGTAAAGTTTACTACCCCGGTCAAAATATTTTGCGCGACATGCTTTTTCTAGCAAAATGCAATGTAAGTAGCTTTCATTTCTATTAATGGAGTATTTTCTGCTAAGTATCATTGCACTGGAAGTGTGACGTATGTAGGGTTTTTAAAGCATCCTAACATTTCTTGACTATTGAGGCCTTATCAAGCACGCAAGGGCAGCGCCGGTATTAGTTAAGGGTTCCTGACCAGCTACAGACCAAGATAAAGGGTACTTAATTTGAGTATCATATAACACGTCCTTGAAATTCTCCTCATCCGTATGGGCAGCGCTAGGCTGAAAATGGCTAGAATCTGAGCAAACGTTATTAAGCAACACCTTGAGCCTGAGATTCTGTCATCAAGTCTGTGATTTTCATACGTCTTCTTTGCAAGTGGTATCAAAGGAAATGAACATTATGAGAGTAGCAGAATAAAAAGTAAAAGCTATGGCAAAGTTTCATAGTGAAACATTGCAGAATTGGACGGAGCAAGAAGTCTTCTTGAGTTATGCATCACCTAAGCAATGTCCAAGGCTGAAACACGAAAAGCACTGAGCAACACCAAGGCTAAAGCTGAAAAAATCGTTGCTTGTAGAAAGAAGTTTGTATGTTTATGATACAATTAATTAGAGAACTTCTTGTTACAGAAAAACCGTACACTAAAAACTTTTGATATATCAACATAATGAGGGACAAGGAGATTGGGGTGGAATTAAAAATGGACAGGTGCATGTCTGGTGTATTTTTTATTTTATTGTGCATAATTTCGTTGAAGCTTCATGCAGGATGCTGAAAAACAGGATGTGGAAAAACAAATTTGATGTATTGAACTTAATTGAACTTAATTTAATAAGTGCCCCTGCTTATTTAAGTGCCGATTAGGTGTCCCCTGTCAAGAAGGAATTTTTAAACAAGTGCCATGGGCAATTATTTCGTCATTTATGGTAACTTAAATTCAATTTCTGGAGCTTTTGAGTAGTTGTAATGGTTCAGTTTGGCAATTATTGCAATCACTTTATTGTAATTTGTTCACACCTTATTGCTGCAAAGATTGATTGGTTGTCATATCTTGTAAATGTGGTGTTTTTGGCACTTTTTTGTGGAAAACCTTCTATGTATGAGTATTAAGCTTAGTTTCATATTGATGATGGTGCAAGTCACATGGAAGTGTATCTGAGAAATTTCAGAGTGCGTTCTTTTTGGCTAAAGTTGAAATCAAATTTATGGCAAAAATTGTATGTGCCGATTTCCATCACAAAGCCTGAAATAGTTGCAGAAAAGGTGGATTTTTTTTATTTGTGATTACTTTCCATGCTTTTTAAAGGGACATGCTTGGGACATGAGACGCTTCTTAATTTGGGAGAAAAAATCCACCGGAGACATGCTTATTCCAGCCACTCCTTTTATTTGAATTTGAAACATTTTCCATACATCCCTTTTATTAGGGTCGCAAACATGAACTTCAGAAATCATTTGTTGATATTTATGTTGTGTTATTTTAAAACGTAAGTTTGTTTTAATAACCGTTTACCTGAACTGTAACTTTTCACTTTTTACACTTCAAGAAGACCCTTACGAAAATTACTGTTAGAACTGGGAGCGTGTCAATTGTTGATAAAAATTCCATTCACCGGGTTTACTTATTGTGATAAAAAATTAACCCACCCCGCTTGCTCCACCCACCCCTATTATTTTTCATTAGGTAATTTTCCACCCCCCCCTTTATTCCAGCCACCCCGTCTATTCGGAAAATTTCTGAACATTTCATGGCAATTGATTCGAATGCCAGCCAAATCCGTGTAAAATTAACCTGTCAAACGTTCCAAGTGTTTGACTCTGAGGACGTTTCCCTGGTGTAGTAGCCTTGAAACAGGTTCATTAAGCTTCTAATATTGCACTAAAACCTATTTCCATGAAATGTCTTATCATTTGCTACGACAATTGCACTCAACAATCATATGCTTGTGTTTCATGATCAGGTCTTTGTCACTATTCCCGGTTATCGTGAGTATGATCCATCAAATGGAGTTCCAGTTCAGTTCATGGGTACTCGAACAATGTAAGTGAAAAACTTATTCTCAGTTTGTTTTTGTTGAGTATCTATTTGAATCTACCCTTCGACAAGAAAAGCAATTATGTAAGCCTATTTTAAGATGAAATGGCCGGTATTGAATTCTACCCGATCAGAATTGATTCTGTAACTTTTTGGTGTGGTTAGTTAGGTGCACTCATTCAGTCTTTTTTGATTATAAAGGCTGCATTGGTTTTAGATAGAACTGAACATACTGAGTGTTGTAGACAATTCAACATCGGAGTAGCAGTTCCATGTTTAGACTCTGACTCCTGCTTTAGCTGAAGAGTACTATAAAATGAGGTGATGTCTGTCTGTCGGTCTATTACCAACGCATTTTCCCAGAGAACCATGGGATGGATTTTTATGAAATTTACTGTGACAATTTGTAGGTACGAAAAAGTGATGTATTTCCCTGGTCCTTTTGTTTGGCTTGCAGGTGGCAATGTACGGCCAAAACTGGCTACTTTTACGGTTTTTTCAAAATATTTCATGATTTATTCATCACTTTTTTGTAATGTTTGTTGTGAAACTTAAGAGCAATAGCAGTTAAGTTAGGACCATGCATCGTATCTGGGAAAACTCTTGCTCAGATTGCGGGTAACAATACACGTCCAAAGCTGGCAATTTTCAGGGTTTTTTCCTAGTCTGTCAAGAATGGTTCATTGGATTTTTGCCATTTTTGATTTGATTCTTTTAGGAGCGATTCTGTGTACAAACGAAAAAGTCGGCATTTTAAATTTTCGGACAACTTTTGGTAAAAAATGTTTCGGAGAAAAATCAGGTCATTTTGGACGAAATTTTGGTGGGTTTTCACCAAATTTCGGCACCTCAAAAATTAATATAAACTCTACAAGACGTCACTTTAAGGAAGCCATTTCCTGAAACTGGGACTGGATGGTTCAAGTAACTTTCTCGCGTTGGTGACAGTGACATGGGTTTCCTCAGAAAATTTCGATTTTCATCGGAAGTTTGAAATTTCTGCTGGGGGAATGTGACAACAGTGTATGTTTTTGCAGTGATGTGCAAACAGGGCTTGTGATGATTTGCCCTTCTTTTCTAAATCTTGTGGATTTTAGGTAATTTTTAAGTTTTGGCAGGTTAAAATTTCAGCATACGAACAGTTTCGGGCAAGAAAAGTTTCTGTCAAGCCCTTGCGCCGAAACTTTTTTTGTGGGAAATGTTTCGAAGTTAATGTATCTCAGGAACCGTAAGCCATGTCTGGGAAAAATTTCTTTAGGCTTGCATGTGGCAATTGCAGGTTTTGTGCGCTACCCTAATACGTTAGGCTTAGACCAGCGTTTCTATCTGTTTTCATACCATACCTTTTGCTATTTGAATTTTGAATAGTATTTATTGCAGCACCACTCCACTTTATGCTTTATGTTACCAAAAGTGAAAGCATGTTTTCTCTTTGCAATATGGTAATGCTGTTACCTGCAATCATTTGCGAAAACAAATGTTTGTCTGAAGTTGGGTTTTTTATACTCTTGTCATGATTCCGTGAGCGATTATTATGGGACAATATTCGGCTTATTATTAGAGGACTCAACTTTCTGTGGTTATAAGCGAAAGTACTTGTCGGTGTTCTTGTTTTAGATCCCACGTCAAAGTTGATAATATTTTCTGCTATGAGGGCCAGGTGAGTTGTCTCCATTCTTACTGTGTGGAGAGGGTTTCTCACAGATGTGCTAATAGTATGAGTTTCTCCTTCACTGTGATACGAAGATGGGAAAAGTCCTATGTATAGTGTCTAAAAGTTTTTTATGCTTGAAAAAGAGTCCTTATGGGCCCTTCCGTATCGGCCATTAGTTTTCTGTTCAAAAGGTCTCTTGGAGAGACGTTAGTCAGAAGTTTGTATCAGAGTGTAAGCTCCTGCCTTTTGGAAAATATCAAATCTACATAGTTGGTACCCCCTCCCCCCTTGGTGGAGGGGGGTGACATGTTTTTGAAAAATTCCAGAAAGGGGGGGATGTTTGCAAAATTCCAGTTTTGAGAGGGGGTGGCGGTTCAGCCAAAAAGGGGAGAAAAAATTAGAGGGGGTTACTAAAATTTTATCAGTAAGTATAGGATTCGTGTTTGAAATATCAATAAAAATATCTTTTTCAACCATTGGTTCCGAACTCTGCACTGAGATTTTATTGATTGTTGTTATGGTGTATGTGCTTTTAATGCTGTTACATAGCATTTTATGACTTCGTTCCATAGTTATGTACTCTATTACGTCAGTATGTTGCTATGTTGCTGCTGTAAGGAAAGTGACCTATCAAACCTAGCATTTTCGGCTCATACATATTTGATTCTGCCTGGTGGGTCAAAAGTTACGATTTCGAGGAGGTGGGGTTCAGAGAAATTTGGATTCTCAAAGGGGGGGAGGTGCCGATCAGAGGGTGGAAATTGTACTTCAAAGGCGGGGGGCTGGTAATAAGAGGGGGGTGGAGCGTCGATAGAAACTATGATCTAAAAATTTTGGACATTAAAACTAAGTAAGAGATTAAATGGAAGTGTTTTTGCAGTATTCTACGATGTCCTGTATCAAATGCCTCCATTAAATATTTTCTTTTTCATAGTGGGACCGACCTCGTGAGTCAGAGATCAATGATCTCACTAGTTGGCTTCGTATTCAGAAAGTTCAACTACTACTTCTACACAGTAAGTATTCGTTTTCTCATCAATAATTATGCTTTTGTTTCAGCTGAATACTACCCCAAAGTCTTTTCTCCCCACCACCATTTCCTTTCATCTGATCTGCTGAATTGATTTCTATGATATTTTGCATCGTAGTGGAAATTTGTAATTAAAACGTAATGATGGATTTTTTTGTTTTTGTTTAAGGGCTAATTCTGCTGGAGTTGGGATTAAATAATCTAGAAACGGCATAATTTGCCGTGTTTTTAAACAATTTTCGAAACACATTTCTTTTATCTTCCCAGATTTCAGTATAGAATTCCCAGATGATATTTTAGGGCAGCGTGATGTGAGCAGATTTTTCATCCATGGGCCAGTGTTTTTACAAGAGAATCACAATTTCCGAGGTATCAAATATTGTTAGAAATGTGCTTGTTAATTGTTTTAAATTTTGGTGTGAAGTTTAGCATTGATAATATTGACAAATGGTGGTGCGTTCAGGAAAACTCGTGTCTTCTGCAGCTATGGCCATCTATACCAAAAGCAATGGCCTATTACTTTGTGTAAGCCACCTCTTCTCCCTTAACCCTATTTGGCACGGCCTATTTCAGACCTGTATTTTGCTTCTAAAATTTGACTGGGACATAATGCAGTCTCGAAACTTGGCAGGATTATAGCCATACCATTCTTCTTTATGTTTTAGGTTTAAAAACCATGTTTACTTCATTAGTAAATTAGCAGCAGTGTCTCAAACTGACCACTGTTGTGTTGTTTCCATTATAAATTACTAAATTTCTGGAAAAGTACATCTTCACTTTCAGAACATGTAAAGGTTAACCCTTTTGCCAAATAGAGTTGTAGGTGCTTGTGCCTAAATCTGGGAGTAGAAGCGGTGGTTAAGACAGATCACAAAACAGAAAAATGGCAGTAACTCTCCCAGTTTTCATGTCATTCTTTTTTTAAGTATCTTCTACAAACATTTTCACTCTTAACACAATCAATGGTGACCCTTTGACCTAATATATACACGAAACTTTAAGGGAAGGTAAGTTCTCCTATATTTTCTTGTTGTCTAGTAATTTTATAGGATATGAATGCTCCTGCTGGAATGTGACAAAGAATACATTATTTTAGATGCAAAGGTCAATAAAAAACGTGCTCAACTGTCTCTATGAATGCGCTTGCCCATATTTGCCCAAGTCTCATAGAGCATTTCAGGTCTTAAGAAGAATTGGCCAACGAATGAAGGTGCACTTTAAATGATAGAGTAACCTAGAATTTTTTAGTGACCTTGTTATAGCCAGGGTGCCTATGTACGAGGCAATAGGGTAATTACTTCTGTAATTTTGTTTTCTGTTTTGGACTCTCATTTTAGTGTAAGTGTGCCATAGAATGAGATCCAATTTTTTGTCTCTTTTTCTACTTGTTCGTCCGTCTGCAAATCGAGGTTTCAGTGGTAATCCTTAATCAAAACAAAAGAGGTGGACCCAGTACAGAGTTTTTTTAGAAAAATCGTTTTAGTATCCATTGTTATTAAAAAACGTAACACTGCATTTCTGCTACGCACCTGGTCTGTGCAATATCTGAAAACTCGTAAGTTTCGTTTTCGGCATGACTGTTTTTTGGCAAGTGTGCTCATTTGGAAAAATTCAAAGCAATGCCGTGAGAAGTGATGTGCTCGTTTGTTTTGTTTTTGAACTGTTTGTTGTAAAACTTACTGGCAATTGTATTTATGCTGACCATATGTCATATATGAAAAAACCAGTCCTTTAAATAGCCGTCGGCCATCGGTCAATGACCAATAAACTAGGACAATGACCGACAATAGACTATCTTCCATCGGTCATAATGACCGGGGAATTCTGAAGTCAAACTTTTCCAAGTTCTTTGTTTTCAACCTGGCAAACTGGCAGGGTCAAACTGCGTGAGATGGAATACAATGTCCATGACAATGTTTTTCATTTCTAGCATCTCATATCATTAAGGTCTGTTGATTTTTAAGTTAATTAATTACTCGGCACGGAGAAAGCAGCTCTGATTCCTTTGTAAATGTGATTAGGTGTGTTTTAATGAAATACTTTATTCCGTGGAGTGACAGACTGGAAAACTTTATGACCCACAGAATGAGCAGGACCGTCTTGTCATATGACCTGCGTTGCCAAAAATATTATTTAAAAGCCTGAAAAACTAAGTTTCATTGTGGGCATGTCTATATTTTGCTCATGTGTTGCCCTCTAGAAATTAATATTAAGTGTTCTGTTCATTATTTTCTGGCAATTTTTGTTTTAAATTTCAAAAATATCAGATGTGGTTATGGATCATATTTCATATCTGGGAAAACTATTTATTGGCTTGAGCCGGGCCATGGATTTGCAAAACAGTCAATTTAAGATTGTTTTTGTGTAAAAATTTAGTAGGTGTAATTGTGATGCTATATGGCTGTGATAGGCCATCTGTGGCGTGTGATTCTTCCGATGTATGGTGTGGCAAAATCGTCCTCCATTTTGAAAATGTACTGATTTTGTTATCGTTACCCTTACACCTGATGTTTATGACTTATTGTTGCGACACTGCTGATACCTTATGTTGTGGATTTGTTTGTTGCTTTGCAGTTAAAATAGTCGACTATGTTTTTTGTTTTTTATTTGACAATTTTTCAAAAGTGCTTTTGCATGAAAGTGACCATTCATGACAAAAAAAGAGCTCTAGTTATATTATTTGGGAAGTTCATCCTTACTATTTTAGCTCTAATTCATGAAGTGCAAATTTACTTATATGCTGGTCACTGCTGTTAAAATTGTCAGAAAACAGTGGAGAAGCGTTCTGCCAGTGTCGATTGCCAGACACCTATTCCTCCCGTTGAAGCATGGTATGGATTGGAGGGCTCCTCTTGTTCTTCATGTGAAATTATGAACAATGTACAATAATTTAGAGGTCTTTGGGTTATAGAGTTTGTCTCCCTGTATTTTGCTGTATCGTAACTTAGATAGCAGCATCGATGCTTTTTACGCAACTGTATCCGCATTATATCATTTTACTTTTCACCTCGTCATTATTTCACTGTGAAACTTCACCTATACGCTAAAAATAAAATTGGTGCTCATAAATGTTCATGACGCAACGTACATAAATGATTGTATATTGATCAGTTAGTGGAATATCTGATCGACAAATATTTTATGGTGCACACAGTACAAGCATGTCTCAACCAAACAGCATCTGGTGGCAGGTATGATATTTTGCGATCCATATATTGTGATTGTGACTTCAAAAGGGTGCTATGGATTTTTGAAAAGCAATTCATAAAAGATCGCCCGCGGGTCTTTTCTTTGAGTGCTTAAAAAGTTTGCCGCCTCACTATTTCACTCATGTACACATGTCAAATTATTTACTTATCATGGCCTAATCGCTGCCATGAAATTGTCAGTATTTTATCAACTGACTTTACTCTGTGATCTTCTAGGTCCATTCAAGCTTCATTCCATGGAAGTCAAAGTATATGAGTAAGTCTTTCCTGTGCTATGACAATAACTTATCGATTTTATCATTTATTAATTTCCTACATTGTTTCACTGAAGATTTTAGGTCTGATTATGTTCTCTAAATTGATATATGTTTAACCCTATC
>JAOBRC010604453.1:0-10926 GCA_027575255.1 Scolionema suvaense
ACCCCCCTGTTATAGGTATGATGACGAAATTTGCACCAAAAGATGCGTAAGTAAATTCTGTTCAGACTTGCAAAAATGTGCGGCAACAGCTTTAGCTGTTTTTTTGCAGTAAAAAAATCTTAAACTGGGGGGTGGGGGGGTGGTGGAACCATCCCCTTTGTTATGTTAACTGTTAAGAGGGGTGTGCGAAAATTAAATTGCTCGAGACGCATGCGCATTATAGGACTGAACAGAAACATGTAACCAGTTGCAAAAGGCAAAAACGCAAGCTCAAAATTATTCGATCACTCGGCTCAACTTTCCAACTTTGTTTATCTTGCCTTATCGCCTTGCTATAATGAGAACCTGCGGAAAAATTGAAAGGAGCAGAGGGAAATTGGGCACCCAAATCACAACAGCACACGAGTACCTATTTGTAGGTTGTTTTTCGATAAATCAGTCTGCTTTTCTGGACTAAGCATGTGCTAAAAATTCAAGCTTTATTCTTCTGCGCGAAAATTAGATTTTCCCACAACAGCCCTGCGCTAAAATTAAATTTGAGCGAATTAAGGTAGACAACTTTACGCATTTAATGTACGTTGACCCTTCGAGAACGTCTATAAAAGTCAAACAACATAGAACTGTTTCATGTCTCAGATATTTTAGTTAGATGCTTCAGTCGTTTAATAAATAAAATTTGTGGTCATTGACCAGTACAATATGTCTTTCGTATCAAATAGCTACATAACCTCTAGAAATGGGATGTCAGCTCCATAAACAAATATCCTCTTGTGCTCAAACAACTACACACAAAATACAAATAATTGCGCTCTCAATTTAAACGTATCTAATTGCTTCTAAGTAGGACACACTGTACATAATTTTACGAAGTAAACTGCAACTCGACATCGTCCACTAAAATACGACTGACATCGCTATATAAACATCAACAGCAAATACCACAAATGAAGAGTAACAGCATGTGCCACACACTTTCTAAAGTATTGTGGGAAGACCCTAGATATTCAATACGCTTCCTTCTCTAATAGCAATGGGGACCGGGGGGGGGGGAGGGGGGCAAGGAAACTCATGAAAAGTCCTAAGGGGGAGAGAGGAGACAAACAAATTCATAACAAGTCCCCTGGATTTCAATTTATGACATCCCTCCCCCGATCCACCGAATCAATGAATTTTTAGGTCATTCCACCTACCAGAAATAGTTACGGAATACACACACCGCACCCTAGCAGAGGAGGGAAACAGCACATATGTAACAAGAAGAGTTTCTAAACCAAACAATTAAACAAATAAAGAACTATTAAGTTGTAGACAGAAGAGGAGGCTTGTAAATTGAAAGTAACCAGAAGTTCAGGTATTCAGAGAGGAAGAAAATCAAATACGATGGAGTTGTTTAAGGGTGCCATGCCTGGTCATTGCGCGACTTTCCCCTTATCATATATTACGCCTAAAGTATAATTATTGAGAAAAATGGTGCCCTGTCGAAGTAATGAAAAACCTCAAATACTTCCATACTCCTAGTAATATGACCCCCCCCTACAATTAAGACGGGGGAAAAAACACTCTTTAAGTAAGATGTGGCAGATATGGAGAAGTTCATTTACGGACTTGTGTCATTCTGTGAAAACAGAAACTTTCGTCAATGAGATAACCTGTCTGTTGTTACAGCAAGCATGGTTATATTTTCACCACACGAGCAGGAAACATGATCGAAGTAAATCCGAAAGGAAATGAAATTTGTTAAGCATGATGTTCAGTATAATGCCAACCGCAAAAAGCAATCAAACGAGTGATCTTATACTGCATTGAAGGGGACAGAACTTAATGCAGAGAGCCTGCAGGCGCATGCTCATTCATCATCCTTAAAAAAAGTTTGCACATTTCCAGTTTCAGTAATACATTGTTTTTCGGGTGCTTTTTTACGCGTACGTTTCCATACGAAGGGATCAAAACACAGGAGTCACTCCATGAACAGTTCAAGATCAACCTGAACTGTGCTTCGAGTGTCGATACCACGTGATCCACAACTATGCCGTCATGAGTACTGCACTACCGCTGATTACTCGACCATTTCATTGCTGAGGCTGAGAGCCATGAGAGCATAGGCCATGAAACAATGTTGGTTTCAGTAGAAGTACGCAGTATTTTCACATTTGATTGGAAAAGGTGTCAAGTTTTGTAGTGCTGTACTTCATTCAGATTGGTTCCAACCGTACGTGTCATTGATTGAAGATGCCATGAGGGTCTATTTCGACAGCAGAATGACGCTGCTCCACCATGGTTCTTCACAACACAGTACTCGGTTACTTCCATAATGACGATTTTACTGCAATTTGGCGACGATGTCCATCCGAACTGCCACAATCACAGCTCTACAGGAAAAATATACTCATACTACAAGCACACATTCTCCTCCAGCTCAACTTCTTGTGAGTCACACTTAAGGTAACAACAATGAACAAATTTGCAGTTTTTATGAACAACTTTCTTCACTGTTCTTCTTGTCCAACCATGACAACATATATCTCGACAGGAGCGTATTCCAGCACGATATTGCTGTTCACTGACACGAGGTATACATAAACGCCCACTGATTCCAAGTGAAAACTTTGATGCTTTGCAATAATCTGGAGATAAGTCATAAAACTCCATCTCTAAGCTTTCACCTCGGGACCTTCTCCTTTTCGGTGCAGAACTTGAGTAGGGCGTGATCTGCAACGTACGCTGACGAGGAACATATTCACTTCGATCAGGTTCAAGGTTTTTTTGTAAGCGTTTCTTCGCCATGTCTTCAATAACTTTCTGATGAGGTATTGTTAGTCTCGCTCTATGATACTTGTCTAAAAGCTTTTCTCCTATAAGCTCAAAATTGTTCGCAATTTTCTCGGCGCAGACTTGCATCACGCAACTGCCAGACAAACCAATACAATTGCAGCGTAACTGGGAAGACTTGACCACCTCCTACAAAAGTTAAAGACGTTGTATCAGAACAGGTTGAATTCAGCAACGTTCTTAAGTTTTCCCGATTTTCAGCCGCCCCAGTTGTTCTTACTTTGTTCCAATGCTACGAGACAATACTGGATGAATGAAGCCATTTATACTACAGAATTGCTTTCTTAGTAAGATAAAGATCTACTACTGATAGATTTAAAACAAAAAGTTACAAATATTTGGCCTTATCCCTCACATAGCCATTTCATGAAATTCGAACATCTTTTCTATAGAACAGCGGTGTAGTTCTTGATTCTTGTAATGAAGCGCAGCTTGGTTTTGATCTTAGGTTGTGTTTGAATTTGAGGCGAATTTGAGGTTAATATTCTGATTATTCTCATAAAGAAGAGTACAATATCAGAGCGACTGAAAACTTGTTCTCTTGCATTTGTGAAAAATTTGATGCATGGAATTTGAATTCTACATACATCAGACTTTTTAAACGAACAGAAATTGGGAGACAATAAACTCCCATTTAATACTATTACACCGAAGATATTCATAGTTATCTGTTAAAACATTGACAACAGTTCGAATTTGTTGTGACTCGATGCTTTTTAAAATTTTAGTTGTTGTATCACCTTAAAGGGGCATTACCTCAAATTTTTTTACTGCACGATTAAGATCTGTTCACTATGTTCAAACCGTAATCCAAGTAAAAAATGAACATAGAAACCTGAAAAGGGAAAAACGTCTCATTTTATTGATCTGCCGGTGATACCGTTTTGACAAATTTTCGGTGAGGTACACAGCTTTAATAGTCGGTGGACGAAGTTACATGAACACACAATTTCTTGCTGCTTCTAATGCCAACTTTGGAAATTACTTGCTAATAGCAAGAGCTAATCCTTCAGCAGTTTTACCACTCAGCGAAACGACAGTGAGGCTTTTGAACTTACAAAATAATTTTACCAAATTTGTTTATTGTCGTCTGATTCATGTTGAGCCGAGTGCAATTTCTGTACGCAAGAAAAACATTTCGAATTTCAGAAGTCTGAAATATTAACTGCTGGTACTTTCCCAGTGCCATGACCTGGTTTCACATGCATATGGCTTCGCAGATAACTATAAAAACTATTGAGGTGTAGTTCCTTTAATGTCATCACTCAGAGCAGAAATATTTCGTATTCGAAGTTCTGACAGTCAGATGACACTTGACTAGAAAATCATTTTCATTATGTTCGATCGGAGAAGGACCCTTAAAGAATTGAATGACTACAATAGGCCAAGGATTGTATTTGCACTCTAGCCTCCCGTGCTGATCGATGCTTCGTGGCTGGATCATCTTTGACTCACGCAAAATAGAGACAAGTGCAAATAAGTGAACTCAGCTCAGTAAAAAGCACTCACGAGTACAGCGCGAAATAATTACACTTAACTAAAATCATGAAAACAGGGATCGTAAAAAAACAGCGACGTAAAGAGCTTCATGCATCATAAAGGCTTTGTATGACTAAGAAACAAAAAGTTATCACAGGAAGAAATTTTTGCGGACTGAGCGGTTTTTGGGCTAAGCCACGAAATTAAATTCCTTTCTTAACCCTCAGAATGTGAGGAGACAATGCCCACGGAAAATTCTAAAAATTTAGCAACGCTTCAATGGAATCAATAAAGCGTAGAAAAAATCTAACAGAAGCAACACATGAGCCACGGTTAGTCATCAGTTCAGCACACTAAATTTTTACTTTTCAGCGTAATACTGTAGTACAGAGGAAACAAACTTCCGCAAGATTATAGAAAATGCGAAACCCAAAAAGAAATTCCGACGAAATCCGTCGTTTAACCTCGACTGCAAAAATTAATTTCCACAAAATGTTCTGAAAATATTGACCATGAAAATGAATTCCTTCCGTTACAGCATATGATAAGAGCGTTGAGGCTTCTATGGGAAACAAATCTTCACTTCATATCGTGTACAGGCGTGAATATGTAGAGAACGGTAAGGATCAGCACAACTGCTGTGGATATTCATAGGGACAAAAAAAACTACGAAAGTGGAATCATTCTAAATAGCTCTCACCTGCATACCAAGTCTGCTGTTTCTCAAATTGAATCTTGCCCTCACATCTGACGCAGGCTCGCCATTTGACACGAATCGTCTCCATACACGCATACCAAAGTTGATATTGTCGTCGCACTCCTCGTTCTGCGCATGGGTCTTGTTCAGAAGTCTTGTAATGTGCGGTATTTCATTGTCACTGCGGGCGTGACATCTGCTGTAACAACCGTGAACACGTCCTTCCGTGCACGCACGAACCATGTTAAACATGAGAGCTGCAGAATTGATTGAATACACGAATGCTGTTTCTCGGCAACCTGAAATTTTGACAAAAGGAAGGTAAATGAAATATGCGAGTCACAATATGGAGGTTGTTCATAATAGACAAACCCTGTTACATGAATTGGCTTACCAACGAAATCTCCAATGAATATGCAACTTAAATTGATCAGGGTTCATTAAAGTTTGTTAAATTTGCCTAAAAATTTGTGTTAAATCAGCCAGAAGACAAGTACGACCTTAACACCTTTTTGCTTACAAAAATATCCATAAATTTTAAACAATTCAAGTATTCATGATCAACTTACTTTCGTTTGAATAACTTACATCTTATAGGAAAAATGTTATCAAAACTTCAACGAAATGAGAGTTTGACGTATCGGTTTCCAAAAGCTATCTTCGATTTATTTTGCGTCAATGAACTGTAGTATTTCAGTTCCTTAGCATTTTCAAGATTTAGAATTAGAGTCTCGTAAACGGGCTTCTTAAACACATGTATTTCAGCAGTTTCGCCTATTCAGAGCGGGTAGGCTTCGTCAGTGCAGCTCACCCTGCCATCTTCCTACATAAGCAACTATAGTTTAACACAATGCAAGGAAACAATGTATCACAAACTTAGCACGCGTCGGAGGATCAAGCCATCATAGTATTGAGCTATGCAAGCAAGCACAGGAAACAAATGGACGAAAATTATTTCTTACCTATATTCACAATATTGCCATACGGTTTGCTTTCAATTCCAGACGTGCAATTCCATCGTTCATGTCTGAAAAGTCTCATGCATTCCTGGTGGGCAAGAAGAGCAGCTTTTTCAATCGGTGCTCTGTGGGAAGGATTGTCTTCCAAATATCGCTTGTAATGTCCAACTCTGGCATGATGACGCTGTTCATTTACTACCCTCCTGGAAGATAAAAAAAAAGAGCATTTGTGTGAGTTTAGTACTTTGCTAGTTTAGTAGTCGAGCACAATGGTGTCCTATGTAGTACCTATGCTTATCATCTACAATCATCTACATCATTTTCCACAAAGTTGCTTATTCTCAGGTAAAACATAACAGTTGAGGTCAACAACCCTCCGGGCTCGTTGATACATATTATTGAGGGAGGAACAAGGGCCAAAAGTTTAGCCAAGCAAATAACTGATAAATGTAACGGCTAACAGGTTTTACACTTCTGTTAAAAGAGAAGGTAAAAAGGAAGATACACGGAGCTGACAGCAGGTGTTTAAGAATATTTCCAAGCAAGGGCATGTGTTTAGAAGGTCTTGTTCGTAACGATATGGCAAGACAATACAATTCAATTCCTCTGAATTCAATCCAGTACAGTTCCTCTGAAGTTGGAGAAAATACTTGGATGGCCAACCGAAAGCACGCTAAAAATTGAGTATTCGTCATCTGGAAAATACAAGGACTATATGGAAAATCACACCTTCCTTGGCTAGCTCAGCCTTTCTTGGTGGGCTCACTAGCCTAATCAGGACGTAGAAATAGAAACCTGGAAACAGGGGAATCGCCAGCGAAGAGAAAACTATGCAACCATGCATGCTACTACACATTAGAAATAATACTATACTGGCAAAAGCCGATCAAAATAAACTGAAAGTTTAAAACATTGATACAAAAACACGACTTCATGATCAAATGATGCTGCTCGATGATAGAGATTTATGTACATCTCGTATGCAAATCATATGCGCTTCGTTGATGATCGTCAATACAGTAAAAGCACTAAGTAGACAGGAGCAGTAGCAGTGGCGGGCATTCAGTTTCGATTAACAGACAAATTTGTGATGGCCATGGCCAGGCATTTGTATTAAATATGAAAGAGTTGCAAGATACCACAAACACACGGGACGATGATAAGCATATTAAACATGCAAAAGCCAAACAGAGTTTATTGACAAAACAGAGTCCAGTTTGATAAATAGGGCAGTCGCGTCAAATACGTGCATTCGTATTACAATCCAACATTAGATCAAAAGAGGAAGAAATCGTCAAAAAAAAATAAAGACGATCAACTCGAGAAACCTCAGAAAATAAGTGCGCTATTCGATATCAATGCAAATTTGTCTAAGTATGTTTAGCCACTGCTTGGAACGTCATCTTGGTTTAAACTTACTCTGAGGGGCTGAAGCGAAAGCTGAACGAGTTACACGGCCATCGAAGAAAGCTAATGCACGCTACAGGCAGTAAACTGCCTATGGTAAAATTATGAAATACTGACAATTCTAAAAAGTACATTTCCCAAATTCGTAACTGAGATATCTCTAATGGCTCATTCGTAATTTATTTCTGTATTTAAGAGATTTTTGTCGGATATTCGTATTTCCCTTAACAATCTCAATTCACTACCTCTGACAGAGCCGTACACAAATGAAAACACTGGAGTGAATAGAATGAAGAGTTTTTACCACTCATAAACCACACAACCTTTAGCGAAAATACGGCCAAAAATCCAAGCCAAAATACTTTCTGTTAGAGTAAAAGAAAGTGAAGACTATTATAAACTCAATTTATACCACCGATGTTGATAATGTGAAGAGCCTCTGAATAAAAAGATATGTTCTTGTCAGCAAACTTGCGCTGATGGTTATAAGAGACTAGCAAACGTTTATGAACCCTTCACAACTACTTATCCAGGATGTATTCAAAACGAAAACTGTGTTCTCACCACCAAAAGTGTTCCTCTGCAAAGACAAACTCGTGATTCCAATAGATCAGTACCAAATACACATATACAAGACCCCAATCACGACCCATAATGACAAGCCCACCGTGCTGTATTATGATGATAGTAGTATGTTTGAAAATATTGTCTCCAGTGCGTCTGCTCATCTCCTCGCCATCATCTAAACCGGTTTGTTCAAACCTAAACATATACATGCTGGAATGCAGCAGTATTTATATCAGTTTTCGTGATTACTCAGTGAAATTGTTTAGCAGTACATTTTTGAGCTGATAATGTGGGCTGAAGCTAACTTCTTTTAAAAATTAGCAAGTTTTTTAAAATCGGACTTCGGTAGACCACTACATAATTTCGGCTATTGCTCGCATCCTGAGTTCATTACTGATTTTCTTTCACTACTCATAGCGAGAGAGAGCATTGCTATCCGATTGGTTGCTTCCATTCTCATTGCGCTTTTTACTGGGCCGACTCAAGAGCACGTAAATTGCGTTGTTGTTCTCTACGCACGTCTTAGCTCTTTTAGCACGTTAGAGGGACGAAGTCTTAGACCAGACTTGCTTTTATTAAATTATGAGCGTCGGTATGGTGGTTTTTGTGTGACGGAACAGGGTCAGCCGGAGCACAGATCCAATGGGACTTTCAATAAGCTAGTGTGTCAGTATTAATATAGGTGCGGTGCAATGAATACTGACAGTATTACGACGAGCAAATCAAGGCTGCCATACCATGGTGATGTTTTCATGAGCCATCACTCCATGTAGTCACAACAAAAGTATGCACACGAACACTCGTCACCCGTAGATTCATGTTCCGTCGAACGATTGCAAGCACAGGTCACATTGGAAATCACTGACATCACAGCTGAATTTTAATAGAACGATAACATGACGTACTTGACACAAAAGTGATAGACTTGAGAAGTATCTGCGCCGCTTACTTTCTCGGGCACAACATCCAAATAATAGATTAACGCTAGTCCAATAAAAGTGACCGCGTAGAGTAAGTAACCTTTAGAATAGGAACACAAAAGAATGCATTGAGATGCACTCTTCTGCATGTGAATGGGTATCTTCCTGGTCCGTCAAAGAACACATTCTGAAAGTAAGGACCTGTGGGTTGGAGCAGCTCATAGTATTATCATCTGCCATGACAGCAAACAACATAAATGAAAATATGCTGCTCAGTTACATGTCCACACGTCCTCTGCAGCATTTTCAATACCAGAGCAGAAACAAGTTATAAAACAAATGGCTCGATGGTCAATGAACACAAAATTTACAAAGAACGAACACTAGCAGAATGCATCCAAGATAAAAGAAAAGCAACGAGAAACTGTAATGTAACAGGAGAGAACCGTAACTACATGAATACAGTCGAACCTCCAATAGCAGTCTTTTTTCCCCATCAAAGTTAGGCGACCGTTATTGGGAGGTGGCCGCTATATAGAGGTTTACTAAAAATAGTCTTGATTGCATTGCAAATGTTTTGATTTCATTACAAAATTTGAAGACACAAAGGATACTTCCTGAAAACATGCGTAAAATAAAGTATTTTTTTGTACAAAGTAGCCATTTTATGAGGATAACATGTATGCTTTAGATTTTTTTATGAACACCAGATGCTTGTATACAAAAAGCAGGACAAATATTTGAGTGGTCTTCGAGGGAAACATGCTTTAATTTTTTCGTTTAGGACAGCACCAGGTGGCTGCTAAAAGTTATCGGGAGATGGCCGCTTTTCTGAGGTTCTCTTTATGAGAAAACGTACGGGAAACGTTTGGGATTGAAAGTTAGTGTTCGTTATCAGGAGGTGGCCGCTGTTCGTAGACGGCAGCTATTGGAGGTTCGGCTGTATCTTACAACAGTAACTATTGCGGGTCAGTTCCTTTTCTTTGTGACGCAAGAAAATTTCTTGAATTTCAAATGCATAGCTTTGACGATTTTGCTGCAACATTTTATAGTAAACGAAAAAAAAAAACAACAACAAAAAAAAAATGGTCGAGATCAATAAAACTAAACGTGCAGGCTACTACATATGCGCATACAAAATGAACTCAGGCACATACCATTTTGTTCATCTTTATCGTTTGCTTCAGCTCACTCCCCATCAGCAGTATCTTCAAAAAATTTTCAAACCATATTCGCGAGATGCATCGCACGCTTGGTGTAATAAGCAACAAAATTTTTGTCTGAACCTCAAAGTCGCTTAAAGTTTCCTCTCGCCCACATTCGACTGTTGCTTGGCTGCTGCTTGTTGACCAGAGTGAGTCTTGACCTGATTTAACAATAGAGGGTCTTTTTCTTCTAAAGTCGAATTTCAGACTCATCTTGATACTCCTAGTGTTTGTTGATGAAAAGTTGTTTTCTTCTTTCGAAAAGTGATAGTTAGAATTAATAATGTTCTTCTCGTACATTACTATACTGTCTTTTCTGTTTTTCTCCATTTCTATTCTCCGGGCTGTGCAAAACATTTTCAAAGATTCGAGCCTCGAGTTTCCTATAAAAAACCTATATGCCCAATCAGAACGACTGAAACCCTTTTGCAGAAAAAGCGCCGATCAGAGTGCGACTACACTGCTTTTAGCAAGTAAGTTCTGCTTTTAGGAACCACTTAATTTCACCTGAGTGATATCTGAAATAACAGGTACACTGTGTTACCTACACTCTTCATCAGAAATGTGAAACGTGTACTCTCAAATACACTAGCGGTGGGCTAAAAAAGTTGAGAAATTTTTACGTGAACTTCGTCAAACCTTTTCCAACGGTAACACATACACTCAATAGTAATATTAACAGTAAAACTCTCATATTTCAGCAGTCTCTAAGAAATATTCAAAAGAAAACGAGATTTGGGACCAAGTCGTTCTGTTTTCATGCCCACATTCGAAGAAATGCGTGCGTAGCTTTCGATAAAAACATTGATGCACTCAAACATCCGAACCAGTCGACTTGGTCTCAGGATTCGAATGCATTGCAG
>JAOBRC010604564.1:0-10925 GCA_027575255.1 Scolionema suvaense
ATTTTCGCGAATCAGTGAAAACGGAATATTTCGCGGGCATTTAATTTCGCGAATTTGAGGCCCATTCGCGAAATTCGGGAAAATTTCTGGACGCGAAAATTTCTGACATTAAAGTATCTTTTTAGTCGATACGCTCAAATGGCTTAACATTCTTCTTCCCCGGTGACTATTATGCCCTATTCCACAAATTGGTGAAAAAAATCCAACAATTTTCATGAATTCTAGCAGAGCCCGTCCCATCAAATGAACTAAATTGGCGTGAATTTCTTTTATGTGTGATGACAAAATAGTCCCATAAATCTCTTATTTGAAAGGAGCCAGTGAAATCTGGCAAAAGTATGTATGGGGCACCTATAACTATCTTGACAGAAAAAGTGATTTCACAGTAATGCAAAGAATACTATAACACACAAAGTACTAATTTCCCTCAAAACTCGATACATTTTACTGAACCAGGAGAATAAATTAGGAAACTTAAATCTTTTCAAATCGCCAGTATGAATTACCGTAATGCTTCGAATAAACGCCTCCCTTTCTTTTAAACGTCCTTCTTTTACAGGAGATTTTTCAATAAATGCCCCCCTCAATTAAAAGCCCCCCTCGAGTAGACGCCGCCTCTAGAGGGGTGTTTATCAGAGATACACTACCTAACGCATGTAAAACTACTACCACTACTTCACTATTACTTCAGTTTTGGGGCTTTTATTTCTTGTAAGTCAATGGAAACATGAAAAAGATGATGTTTACGATGATATTGACATGTAATCTAGTTTATTTATCATTGATATATAAAGTTTATGCGTAAGAAAAAAAAGGAAAATTTCATAAAAATGTAATAGACGCCCCATCTTTTAAACGCCCCCATTGAATAGACGCCCCAAAAAAGTCCAAAAATACGGTAGTGAGAATGTCTATTTAACATAAATAAGAAAATCGAAACATGTCAGGCTCTAATCTAGGCCAAAAGAGGGTCCAGTCTTCGGGCACTGTGCCCTTTTCAGAAAATTTTTTCTTGTCCCACTTTTGCGAGAAAGTCTAAAAATGCAATAAAAAGTGTGTGTGTGTGTGTGTGTGTGTGTGGGGGGGTAAGTTCAGTAGTGCCCTATCTCAATGACATGTGCCCCTCTGCCAGAAACAGTGCCCTTTCCCGGATCTAAATTGTCCCTAGGCCGTCCATTAAGGGCGCACATAATCAGTATTGCACTGCCCTGCAAAAGACATCGCATAAAGTAATGAAAGAACGGTAATCAATCCTCTGATCGAATGTACACGCGAAAAGAAAATGCTTGTAATCAATAATTCGTTATGTAGTCGCAGCCAGCGTCATGTGATCGTCGGATCCCGAGAATTGCCGAAAAGAGAAAGGATTGATCACATGAAAAAAGCTGAGCTGGAGAAAGCAGACGTTCATTCTACGTGCTTTTTCTCATTCTAAGCCAAGAGTGTATTAAAAGTTTTTTATATCTGTTGTTGTAGTTGTTTATATATCAAGCAAATGTTTAAAGGTAGCCAGCAAGGAATGGCTGTCAGTTTGTCAGTCAGTTATTTCCAGTGCATTATACATAATCTTTATGTAGTTTATGTTTCTTCTTGATTTCGGCTTTTCAAACAAGTGCAGTTAACTTTCCATAACTGGGACTTCCTAGGGATTTGCAAATGTTTGACGTGTTCGAGTTATCAAGGTGCTTTTTGACCGAGTTGGGCTTGTGAGGACCGACAATTAAGTACGACCTACCGAGATGTTCCAGTTTTCGAGTATTCGATGTTTTGATGTTCCTACGCTATTCTACAGACATTTTTAGATGCTTCTGCACCATTCTGCTAATGTTTTTTGATGTTTCTACACCATTCTACAAACATATTTTGATGTTTCCACGCTATTCTACGGACATTTTTAAATGTCTCCACGCTATTCTACGAACATTTCTCGACGTTTCCATGGCTACTCTACGAAAATTTTTCCATGATTCCACTGCTATAGGAACACTGATGCTGATTTTTTTTGAAGGAAGTATGCTATTCTAAAAGCATTTTTTGATGTTTCTTCAGTAGTATACCAGTACGTTTCGATGCCTCTACCTTGTTGCACTATTATTTTTTGTCGTTTCTTCACTGTTCTTAAAGTAGTTCATGATTCTGTGTTTTGGTTTCTCGGGTCAAAAGTATTTTCAAGTATTTTGATCGAAATAGAAACAATAAGCTCCTTTAACCACCTTCAAATGCTAAAAAATGATGCAAAAATTGTCTTGGGTTCACGATTTCTTTTCTATTAGTGAATTAGGAAGGTCAGGATATGGGAGGAAGAAGGCAGTGAATAAGAAATTTTTTACTGATAGCTTTCTCTTTTCGGAAATTCCTCGTTTCGCAAGTATCATGCAAAATGTTAATCATATGTAAAATTTCAATGCTGTGAAACTGCTTTCATGATGTCCTAAATTAGAAGAGCTGCAGGTATTTCTCTATGGATTAGTAATTCTAAATGAATTTTGGGGTGACAGATCAGTGACAACTGCAAAGCTTATGGTTGCTTTGCCCCCCAAGCCGCCCACTAAGGGGTTCACAGCACCTCCTACAACCACATCGCACTGCAGGCAATGCCTGGACTCACCCAAAAAGTGCCTTCTTTCAAGTTCAGGTACGCTGTTCTAAATTTCTAGATTAGAACCTGCATGTTTTACACACATTTTCCGTGAAAAATTGCTCATGAGTAACTACGGATGCTAGTGAGAACAAAGAAATAGCATGGCATTATTAGATGCAACTTACCTCAACATCATCCGTGTCACTTTGACTGTCATTGCTACAAGGAGGTCTCGCAACATATTCATCTCTGGATAAAGTTGGGGCACTTAATGCAGAATATTTAGCAGAATGTGTGTCAGAATTGCGCTGCCCAGAGTCCCTGGCAAAAACGTAAGGATTACTTTCAGGATAAAAATCAGATTTAATATTTCCCTTGTTGGACACATACATGGTTGGTGTCTGGCGAAAAGGTGGTTCACGTGAAATCTCTTTTCTTGCATCTTGTACCTGCTTCCTCAAGTCTCTATACAAATTAAAATAACTACACATCTTTTTTGAAGGAGGATCAGCATGGTGACATCCTGTATCTGAGGAGGAAGAAAACGCTTCAGAAAAATGCTTCCTCTTATCAGGAAGACTTGCATCCAACACTTGAGAACATTGATCTTTATCAACTTGACTCAGTATTGGTTTATCGACTTGACTCAGTATTGGAATCAGTCCTCGTTCAGGATACAATGGAGTTTTGGGTGGGCACTTAGGCCCTATTGAGAAGTCATGTCCGGAGCCAAAGCCGTCGTGATACGTAGTTTCTGAGGAATCAATACCACTCTCCTCCACAATGGTTGACTGGATCAAGTAAGAAGGTTCAAAACTGCGTGCCATATGATGTTTCCTTGTTAATGCGTGTTGCTCTTCTGCAGGTGTGGAGCTTGCTTGTGGATATTTGGCTTCGTGGTTGGTTCGAAACAGATGATCCTGCCGCGTCATGCTGCGATTAGCTTGTCTGGCAGTTGCTGGTGTCTTTAGATCATACTTAGGCGGCTTCGTGAATCGTTCCACATTGTCCAGCTCCAACCGGGACACATCACCAGATGGAGATGTTGATAAGGTAACATGCTGAATGCGCGATGGGGTTGAACTGTCAAGTTCAACATAACGCGGTTTCTGCTGCGATGAAGCATGACCTGAATAGAAAGAAAACAAGGAACAGATACACATAACAATGTGGAAAGTTTCGCGGAACAAATAGCCCTGACTTACGTACATGTCACTGATTATTCAAGCATCACAAAACACTTACCGTAAATCTTCAAACAAACACCCCCTTCTGTTAAACAACCCCTTTAATAAACGCCGCTCTAAAAACGAAAATTATTTAATAAATACCCCTCTATTAAATACTCCCTCTTTTATTAGGATACATCTCTGTTGAAGCAACATACAAGGAACAAACTTGGACTTCAAAGCCTAAGGAACGTCAGAAAATTGTGTTTACATATTATTCAGGAATCAGGTAATATAAAAAGCTAATTAATTTATATAATGACAATCTCATAATAATCAAATATTGTGTAAAAAAATTTACATAAACATATTTTAAAATAAACACCCCTCCCAAAATTTGAAATGCGGTACTGGAAATTAGTACCTTACAACGAAGATTAGTGTGAGAGTTAGTCACAAGAGAATGTCATCTGATAAAGTTTGCATGGAAACGTAGCAGAGAACAAAATACGGAAGTACTGAACTCTGACAATCACTGGTGTCTCAAAGGATTATGAGACACCACAAATTGGTCATGAAAACCAAAATAAACACAACAACTAGGGCTGCTGATTTTCATATCAAAACGAAGGCAACTAAACCATTTTTTGATACCAATGGTCTTGTCCAAGCAATACAAGAGTTTTCGCAGATATATTATGCATGCCATCGCTACTAGCCCTCTTAAGTTTCCCACTATAGTCAAAAATAATTAAATGTACAGATCTCGATTTGTCTCCACAATGCTATAAATGATCATTTTCAAACAAGAAAACAGACACACCAGCAGCTACGATGAAGGAGAACAAGAGCTTTTCTTCTACACATAAACGGCCAACTTGAAAGATGAAGAGAAATTTTCCAAAAATGCTGGGTTTTATCACGACAATGCAAAGTCATTAACTTAACAGTTCTTAATGAACATCTTCAAATCACTTATACCATTATTATATGACTGTGCACTTCAGGGCAGGCAGTTTCAATGTTCTTACCCAAAAGTGTTAGACCAGGCCTAGCTCGCAATACAGCCAAGAGAGTAAGGAAGTAGTCATTTTCTTTTCTTGTTTAGACTGAACTTCTTCTCACAACAAAATGAAATCTGCCTCCCGTTATTTTTTAACTCATGCAAGTTAATGACTATTCTCATCAAAGTTCAATGCTTAACACCTCAACCTCGAGCTGCATTAACTGAACTGCAGCTGCTCTCTAAATCTTTGATCAGTACAATGAATAACTGACTCATATCCACAGAAAATTAGCAACATAACGGTTCACCAAGACAGCAGCAAGTATTGTGCACTACATAAAGAGCTACAGCGATAAAGCTGACTTAAAAGTCAGGAGATTGACACACGAGGGAAGCCTCCCTCACAGGGTCAGCTATGGAGCAAATCTCAGGGCTTTTCAGGAATGAATTTACGCTTTTCTTTCTTTTCTACTTTCCCGGGAACTGTAATGTCCCACAAACACAACATCACCAGTGCAAAACCCACACAAACCCTTGTTCGCATAAACCCTATGGTGATTTTATGGCAGGTGTGGATGCGTCAAGCAGTACTTGCCAAGTACCACTAGTTGGAGTGACTTTCTGCAGGTCAAATTGCCGTTGGTAGACAAAGGTAACTCAAGCTTGTCCACAAGCGCATCATAATCTAACATAATTTGCAGCATGAAGCTACAACAAACCTGATCCAGCTGCAGAGAAATAATGATGTTACTAGGAGTAAAGATCCTCAAACCATGCTTCATTTTCCATGTTTGAGTCAAACTATAAGGAAAATCAAGCTTTCGTATCTAAGCTCAGCACAAGCAAACACAGGAGGGTAAAGGTTGAATACAACAACAGCCTTACCTAGTTGTTTCTGCTTTCTGTCTTGAGCTTTTAGGATTGTCTGTAACGATAGCAAATCCTGGCTGATGCGAAATCCCTGTGAAGAAGCACTTGTGTTTAATTTGTTAGGAACTGAGAATCCATGGCGAGAGGAAAGCTTTTCCTGTCGTTTTCTCTCGAAGAACTGTTGCTGGATCTTCCTTTCTTCTTTCACTCGTAATCGACTCCTGACGTAAAGAAAAAGTGTCAATGAGGATTTCATTGAACCAGATTGGGGAAAGTGGTGAAATTTGCAACAGCAAATATCAGTTGAACAGCATTTCTCTCACAATAGTTCATGCTTTATTTTTCCACTAGTTTTTTTCACAGACAATAATGAGCATGAAATAACTGCATGGCACAACCCTCATTAGCATCATAGAACGTTTTCCAAGAAAGCAGCTGACAATCTCTAGCAAAGATTTTAGCGTAAAGACAACACAGCAAATTTGCCGTTTTGGTACTGCATAATACCATCATCGAGCAACTTTTCTTGGTGAGTTCAGGAGGTCTTTTTTTTCAAATTTAAGGAGAGGCATATAATTAATGGCAGTAACTTCATCGTGGGTTGCATGTTTTTGAAAAAGAAGTCTTGAGTGTGAGATACTAAAATCATGCATAATAGGTTTACAATTAAAGTATAAAACTATTGTCATTCACTATGGAAAAATTATACCACAACATAAGAGGCTTCCATATTTCCCTCCATACCTTTGCAACCTTTTCTTTTTGTTCGACAGAATAGACTCCAGAAAAATTTCTTCTAATAGAGCTGAGAGGAGGGGTGGCTACTAGTTGAGAGAATCAGTAAGAGGGAGAAATTTATTGAATATTTAAACATTGTAGGCAGACTTTATTAGAGGAGGTAGCTTTAAAATTTCAATAACGATCACACTTACTTGAGGCTCCAATGCCAAAGAAGTTCTTAATCACAACATAACAGTGTTCAAGATCATGTTCCCTAGGAGATGTTTTCACAGCCTCTCAATGCTGTGCAACATGATGCTCGACCCACAAATTTATGATGAAGAACGATATTTTAGATCCATTAATATACACTCACCTAGCTCCGCCAACCCAATTCATGTCTTTCTGATGTTAGTCTCTAAGCTCATCGACAGGTTACCACTAAAGGTTTGAAATCTGGAATCACTGAATTACACTGATGACTGCACACTGCTACAATAAACTACAGTAGCATCCACAAGCTATCTTTGAAACAAATGCGTATCACTAAGAGACACATGCAAAATGCGTACAACAGAGGCTATCATTACAGAACAACTGTAAACTACATAGGGGTCAGTTATGCTTCAGATTCATTCAAAGATGATCTTTTATTATAGATTACATGCCTCCATCCGCGACCATTTTTCTTCACATTCAAAATATCTGCGATTAGCAGCATAAGACATGAAATCCTGAAACGATTGAGAAGGATGAGAAGTTCATGTATGCATCGAATGCGAGCCAGAGCCTGTAACAATCCCCTATTAACAAAACATCAGCCTGACCTCAATTCGACAGCAGATTCTGCCAAACAGCATTTTCTGACAAAAGCATCCTCGAAGCAAGCTATATAACGATTTTTGCTTACAGCAATGCTGCCGAACCGGTTCAGGACCCCTCTGTTAACCCTCAGAGCCCGAAAGACGTACATATACGTTCTGAATATAGGGTCACCTTAAGCACGCCATAGAGGCTCACCTGTTTAAATCGAGAGATCAAAATTGAGGACTTCTTGAAAGAAGAGACAATTATGCATCGATTGGTACCAAGTTTGCTGCTTTGGATACTATGGTTCAGGAGTTATGGCCTTTTAAACTTATCAAAAATGGCAAAAATTACAAGGTCATTTTTTCAGACATTGCAGAGTCTAAGGGTTAAATGAAAACAATTACACTGTTTCAATATGGGCAATGTCAAAATGCTGTCCACTCAGACCTGATCTATAGTAAACCTGCATTCTCTTCTTATGAATGATCTGCTTACATGAACTCTGCATTCTAATCTGCAAGTAAAACATGCCAAAATACTTACTAACGCGTGAAACATTGAGAGTCAACAAAATTGCCTTGTTCAAAATGGCTAATGCACATTTTTCTGCTTCATATATTCTAAGGGTGCACATATGGTATAAAGATTGGGTTACAGGTCCGTAAAGTTTCTAACAGATTAATGCAAAAGAAATGTGTGACTCATTCTCTAATCACTTGAACCCTACTTAGCATGCCAGACGCCACAATATTATATTGCAGAAGTTCAAATATGACATATCCAGCTTTTGAGCCAAATTTTGAAAGGGTCTGTACCACGCTCACAGACTCTCCAAGAAGCATAAATTTCCCCCTTAGGATAAAGAAGCATACGCAGAAGTGTTTGCTGTCAATTCTTCGCACCCAGGTTAATTAATGAACATTTCATTCAGCCTCTTGAACAGCTATGTTCTTCTTCCTCTTTATCAGCGGACAGCTAATCATCCAACAGCACCATTAACACTGCAAATGATATGAGGAAGACGAGCAGTGTGGTGGGAGAGGCTGTACATGATCTAAATCTATTCAGCATTTGGATTTTGAGCTCAAAACATGGACTATTTTCTCAGACTACCATAACTACCACAAAACATTGGACCTATGACTCGATGAAATCAATTGCTATTTCATCAAAACTTCCAATTTGGAATTTTCATAACTTTACCAGTTAGTTCAAAATCAAATTACCTCAAAAGCTTCACCGATATTTACATTCAGTATATTAATATATTGCTTTTCACAGGCTCATGGTCTAAAATTCGAGAGTATTTTCGACATAACTTAATATCATTCTATGGAAAGTACAAAATAGCAATGTCTGATCATAACTACAAGAACTTCAAGTTACAACAGGCACTTAGACTATCAAATTAGTCAATAAAGTACAAGCAAAGTAAGAAAATCTGCATTAGTCTGCAAAAGCAGAGCTACCCATAACACAACAGCCAGTGCTTTAAAGGAACATACAAGTAAAATAAACAATAGGTATCAACTAGCTAACAACAAACTTCATTTAATAATTATATTTGTCAGAAAAACAACAACAAGAACTAATAAGCGCCAGGCTTTAATTTTCAAAAAATTTCTTCACTCATCCAGCTGAATATACAATAAATTGTTGCAATATCAAGCCATAAGTTAAATATATTACAATGAACACTCTTTATCATACTCAAAGTGAATAATTTACAGAACATATCCAAAATATATACAGACCCAGCTACTTAAACATCCAATAATCTCTCCACAAACTAAGAAATATCCATATACATGCTTTCCGATCAAAATTGAAAAATGAGCAAGATACAAAAAGAAGAATTTTATGCCAATAGCAGAAAGTTCAGATTTTATTTCTTCTTTTTTCCTTTCTTCCCTTTCTCTTTTTTAGCACTGCCTCCATCGTCTTCTCCTTCTTTTGAAGCTTTTGCACGTTTCTTTCCAAGAGGAGTCTTAGCATACCAAATCTGAAAACAATGTCAAAATGTTAACAACAGAAGCCGTACATCATTGATTAAACTTCTTCACCAAAGATACGAGCATGAGATTTTGTCTTTCAAAAGATACTGAGGTAAAAGTGAACTTTCAACACATAACAGGAAAAACTTAGAACTTATACACAGGCTATTGTGAACTATAGCTTAAAACTTGTAGCAGGAGATAGTACGTAGTAGACACAGCTAAAAGTTTCAACGTACCCAGTATGTACCTTCTTAGACAAGTAGGAATATAGTATTTCAAACAAATTTTTAGGTGGAATGGTATGCATAATAAACGTACCCATGTATATGGATAAAGTTCCTTGAAAACATAAGCGAGCAATAGAGATGATGCTTAATCCCATCTTGGTTTCTCTAAGACATCATTTTTTCTGTATGCGGTACGCAATAGTAATTTTGTGACTTTTACTATATATTTATATTACAAATTGCGGCCACATTTGAGAGCAAAATATTGAGCGGTTATGGAGAAACAACCTTTGGCTAATAAAAAACTAATCAATTTCAGATCTACTTTTGATTTTTTACGCTAACAAATAAGGACATAGCTGCTCCATGCACGTTACAATGCTGAAGGTGTAATACAATTAGTTCCATAGGTTTTATAGGTTCAGTTCCACAAAAACTGCAAAATGTGCATTTGCCGGTCCAAAAATAGTGAAAGCCATAACTTTTGGCACTCAGCCTCAATTGCCACACCACTAATTGTATTATATGACATAACAAAAGAACCACTGATGTCACCGACTGCTAATTTGTGAAAATGTGATCCATGGCAGTTGATTAACATAACTACCAAGTTTCATTGTTGTTGACTAAGTATTTAGATACAGGGGGTGGGGTGGTTTCAGCCCCTCCTCCCATGAAATGCAACGTGAGAAAAGCCCATGCACAATAGGGTTAAGGAAGTACTACCAATCACATTAATAATCATGACATCAACCACATCAATGACATCAATAACCATGACATGTAATATACTAGCAATTTCCTTTGAAAACCCTCAATAAATTTGTAGTGCTCAATGAGAGCACATAAACAAGATAGCACCTTAAATGCTTCTTCCTCTTCCTTGAAGATAGGATCGATCTTCGCAAGTGGAGGTACAAACTCAACAGCAGTCAGGGGCTTCTTAGTAAGCTGAAATAAAATTAGTATGCTGAAAATAAATAATTTATCTCATAAGGTATGTCTGTGCTATACTTGATCCCAACATAATGCACCTAGGATTAGTCCCTACACTATATAAAGCTGAGACACTATTTATGCTTTATTTAAGTTCACTTATAAGAATGAGTAAAAGAATTTTGCTGAATAAAATTGTAACTGGCCACTGGACCTTTAAACTCAATTTCGAATCGAGTTTTTAAACTGAATCCAATTTTATACGGTCTAGTGACAGAACTGCAGATGCAAAGACGCTTTTCGTCAGCTGTTTTATCTCGAAGTGCGCGGCCCATACACAACTCTTCTGTTACTTTTTTTTCTCGAGTAAATATATCCTCGGTTGACCAGAGAGCACCTCTTTCTCCACACTCTGCGATCAATAATGTGTGTTCCACATGAATACATCTTCCGACCTACTTACCGTAATGCCTCAAATCTGAAATAAGTGCCCGGGCGCTTACTTAATTTTTACGGATGCAGGATGGGCGCTTATTCGAAAGGGCGCTTATTTAAAAAACAGACTGGAAAGTATATCAGGAAACAAAAAGTTCTGATATTGTCACGATG
>JAOBRC010604675.1:0-10925 GCA_027575255.1 Scolionema suvaense
CCCCCCCCCCCACCCCCCCCTCTCCGGGATCTCGGTACGCCACTTTAACATTTTAAGCATATCTCGGTACGCCATTTTAACATTTTACTTTGGTATAGAAGCATATCTCGGTACGCCATTTTAAATTTTCTAGGGTTCTTCTGTTTCCATCTTTATATATGTGTACTGCAGAAATAAATATGCAATGAAATGTGGGATTTTCGTTGTTGTATACATGTTGTTTTAAAAGTTTACTATGACTTGTAGCATTTGTGTTGTTCCCTTAGACGAGTGTTACAATGATAGGATTGAGAGCCTTTGCACTGTTTCCGATGCTTCTGTCACAAAACATTTTTCTATCACTGATTACATCGAGTGGCACATAGTGGGTGGGAATCTAGGGAATGTGTGTATTGCTTCTTATGTTCTCCAGGATTATGAGAAAAATGCTCGGTAAAAGATCGTTGGTGATCAGTCGATCTACGTACTCAGGAAGTGGCCATCATGTTGGACATTGGTTGGGTGATAATCACAGCACCTGGGACGATCTATATGCTTCTATTGCCGGTAGGTTGTTCAGTGTGTTCCCATTCTTAATCTTATTAAAGTTTAAGTTTTAGCACTTAAAGTGAACTTAGAAATTGTTTCCATTGCTATGATATGGCTTTGGTAGACACTGCTATATGCAAAGTATACATCGATCTTTCATGAATATGTGTACCATTATGTTGATAGTGACTGTATGCTATTGCACAGGGAGTTGCCGTAAAGCTTGAGTCGGCTGTACTTTATGGATGGTTGTGGAGTTCTATGATCATTGCATCGATTGCACAAAACTGGTTTGCTTCTACATTGTGTACTTTCTTGTAATAATTGTTCCCAACTGACTTGCTTGAAATTTGTATTCATTGAAAAAGCTCTGTTTTTGCTCTGGTTGGTTGAAGTCTGATGTGATCTGTCCCTACTTAGTTACTAGTCCCAGAGCGCCTTCTGCTTCTGAAATTTTATTTAGAGAGTGGAAGTCAGGAGGGTGGAAATTTTTTTTACCTCACACTCAATGCTGTTTACTGACAATTTGTAATAAAGTCATAATGTATCAATAGACTTTGTGCATTCGTTCATTTTGGATATTATTATATTGTCGTTACTATAGTGACAATGTGTGCTTGTTATTCTTATTTCTTCTGCTTGGGCATACATGTTATGGCACTGATATTTTCTGTAGGCATCATCAACTTCAGTTTGTTTGGCATACCCATGGTTGGAGCAGACATCTGTGGATTTATTGGTGACACAACTGAAGAGCTTTGCAGTCGATGGATGCAGTTGGGAGCGTTCTACCCATTCTCAAGGAATCACAACACATTAGGAGCAAGGGTTGGTTATCACAATGAATGTCTTCGTGATGATTGAAGAATAAGAGGTCCTTGGAATCGCTGATGGTTTTAATGTTTTTGCTGAGAAATCCCATTCTTTCTGTCGCTAAAAAATAAATAATTCTTATTGTAAACATTGTCATTAACCTAATGAATGCATGGTAGTATTTACCCGTATCAGAGCCAGTAATTTTTCACCCACCGACATATTCATTTGCGAAAGACTTCTGAAGGCCTATGAAGGTATGAAGGTACTGCAAAAGTAGCCTGTTTTGGTCAAAACATAAAAATTGTCATTGTTTTAATGAATAGGCAAAAAATTTAGGTGTTTTTGATGAATAGCTAAAGAAAATTGGTGTGTTTTTGGTGAATACTTGACCGCCACTGTCACTGTATCATGACTTTGACCAATTGACCTTATCTGGCTTGGTCTGGTATGAAATTGTTTTTTAGAGATTTGCTATTAAATTTCAATTATATGGTAGAAATAATTTCCCATGCTCGTGGTTGGGTTTTCAATTAATGTACTCTTCAGTTCCCTTGCATTGTTGGGTAAATGGGAAC
This sequence comes from Scolionema suvaense, assembly GCA_027575255.1. Lineage (NCBI taxonomy): Eukaryota > Metazoa > Cnidaria > Hydrozoa > Limnomedusae > Olindiidae > Scolionema > Scolionema suvaense. Next base: position 1,920 of record JAOBRC010604675.1, read on the forward strand.
AGTGACTCTGACACGAAGTTTCCGGGTTTCAAAGTCAGCAGAGACTGAGAGTAGAAGTGACTTAAAAACAAATGATTTTTTTACAGACCACAAAACGCTGCATAAAACTGATGACTGCAGCGATAATTTAATTAAAAACAAAGAAATAGTTGAATGGTAATACTTAATGATGGCTCTTGTACTACAGTATTTCTGAAATGATTTATCGTTGCTAATTCCACTTGCTCATTGGAATTGACTTTCTGGAGAGCTATAAGTGGATGCTTCAAAAATTTCCGTTTCTCGTTGGCTGTTGGTAGAAGGCTGTGTTGTGCCACCGTTGATGCTTCCTTTTAAGTGTTTTGCTAGTTCTGGACCTTTGCTTTATTGATATGCTTTATTCAAACTTTCACCTCTGAACATAACATGGCGTGGTGCTAAACAACTTCTAGTTTTAGTCGCTGATGACGTTCATTTTTGTTGTGCCATTCTATGTTTGTTCATTATGAATCAAAGGCGTGTTGTGATCCTTATGTGATAAACAGAATGTTGTAAAAGTACACTTTATTGTTTATATGTATCGGAAGGGATTTTTTGACGCGTAATATCAAAGAACTTGTTGAAGCTATTTAGGAGTTAGGATGGTCAATTAGGAATTCAGTTAGTCCTTTGGTAATGTGTCGTGAAATACATTCTTGACATCATTTTTTGGACTCCCACTTTTGCGGCTGAGACCTATGAAACGAGGTGCATCCTTCCATCCATCTGTCTGTCACCAACGCATTTTGCCGGATAACCACTCAATGGATTTTTGTGAAATTTGATATGGAAGTGACAATCCATAATTAAGGAAAAGTGATGGAGCCGGAATTTTGAAAAATTTTTGTTTGGCTTGCAGGTGGCAATTTATGCCCAAAATTGGCCATTTTTAGGGTTTTCTTGAAAATATTTCTAGATTCATTCTTAACTTTTTTTTAAACATTTGGTGTGAAGCTTACAGGCAATAGTATTTATGTTATTGCGCATGTGTCATATCTGAGATAACTTTCGTTAGGTTTGCGGATGGCAAGTGGCGTCCGAAAATGGCTATTTTCTGGATATGTCAAAAATGGTTCATCTGCTTTTTTGTCATTTTGTAGTGGATCTTATCCGCAACATAACCTGTACTCTGACCCATCAGTTATATCTTGGGAATAATGGTGTTCAGGGTACTGTGGCAATTTACTTACAATAGCTGCTATTTTCAGGCTTGTTTCAAAATATTTCGGGAATGCTTCATCAGATTTTTGTCATTTGTCGTGTGAATCTTATGCCTTATGTCTTATTTTTTTCTTTGATAGAGCACAAGCATTCTCTATTAAGTTTGCGTGAGTCCACTAATTCTTTGACTTGTTGTTTACGAAGTATTCGTTTGGTTAGTTGATAAAGCCTGTCAGAGAAATGATGGTACTTTTTGTTTTTTGGGGGCATTTTTACGTAATTGGACATACGTTTCAGAGGTGTACTCCCATTGTTATAAAGCTTTAGCACTCCCAGTGGGCATGCTGCAGCAGCTGCAAAATTTATCGCATGTAATTTTGATACAAGGCAATTCAGGTACAGGAGAAGTGTCTCATATTATTGCGTGGTTGAGCCTCTGGAATTTTTATCCAGGTATTATTGTTTTACTTACTTTTTTCAGGATCAAGACCCAGCCGCTTTTGGGCAACAATTGATTACTGCATCTAGAGAGGCGTTGAAAGTGCGCTATACTCTTCTGCCATACCTATACAGCTTATTTTATGTGTCACACATGATTGGAGCACCAGTTGTGCGGTCACTGTTCATGGAGTAAGTGGAAGTGTATTGTGTGAATGGCTATAATTCAGGAAAATGATACTTGAAAATCGTTGAATAAAGGTGGCTGCCTTTGCCCACTCTTCTGTATCTAAAAATAAGGGACATGGAGGCTACACAATAACAATACAACTATCACTGTCATATCAGCTGATTCCAATTGAACATTTTGAATGTTTATTTGGTTACCATTATGAATCAATTAAAGGCCCCCTTCTTTTAAAAGCCCTCTCGAATAAACCTCCCCTTTCCCTCAAATAAAGCCCCCCCCCCTTTTCTGGAAATTTTTCAATAATCGCCCCCCTCAGCATGATTTGTGTTGGAAAATGCTTTGCTTTCCTTTGATGTATGTTTTCAATCATGTTATAAAGATTAGGTTATTACATCAAATGGCAGCTGTGCCTATTAACTTGTGGCTGTGAGTCAGTCTCTTAAAAGCATTTAATCTAAGCTGGTGAAATGTAGTTCCTTTAAAACATGCAATTCTTTCCCTTATTTCTGTACTTTCATGTATCGCTGCAATGTGGATACAGCTAATTGCCTTTGAATGCGACCTGCAACCCTATTCTGCTGGAGGGGGGTTTCACTTTCGATTTTTTCACAAATTGCTTCTGTTTCAACACATAGTGATACGCTCTTTTTCTTTTATAAGCATAACGACGTTGAGAACCTTGAAAAATTAGGCATAATTCTTAGCATAGCTTCTCAAAAATTTGACTAGCATTCCTAGTGAACTACTTCTAGCAAATTTTAATAGAAAACTTAAAATGGAAATGTGATTGGATTGTAGGCTTTTCAGGTGCTCCTTTTGCCTGAGGTGGGGAGGGGGGGCGAATTTGCCCCCTCCCCCTAATAATTTCTGTCTTACATTGATTAAGAATTGTTAGGGGGTTCTCTTTTGCCTTAAAGACTTCAAAAGTGTACATAGGTAGAATTGATTCCCACCCCAGGCTCCCTGTGATTACCACAGGTTACCATATGTAAAATAGTCCATGTTATGCTGGACTTTGCCCTCAAACCAATTTTTCCCATCAAAACCTGAAGCTTGTGTCAAGTTCGCTGATATTTGTTTTATTGAGTTTGTTTTACCATTGTGCATTGTTAAAGCAATAATGAGACGAATTGGAATTTTTCCAAGTTTTCAAGTTTGTGGAATTTTCTTCTCTTTTTTGAAATTTGCCCAAATCATGTGACTCCTTGACCCAAAATATGTCTAATTTGGTAAGAACATGTATCGATAATTCTATAACAGTAAAGTTGTTTTGTAAAATGGCTCCAAAATAATTCATCCCTCACCCCCACCCACCACGTCAGATAGGGTTTGGCAGTCAGTAAAAATCTGCACTAAGTTTCAATACTATAAAACATGCAGTTCGTAAAGTTTTGAGAGAATAATGTGTCCTTTCAGTAGGTACTTGCTGTAGGTATCTTACTGTACCAAAAAGCTCAGATAGAATAGAACCTTAAAATAGTCTTATTGCATGGCTTATACTCCATGCACTTGGCTCATAATTTTATCAAAAGAAGAACAAGAAAATGAACATATGTAATGATATTTCTATTTTCAGGTTCCCTCACGACAAGAACACATATGCGATTGATTCACAATTTATGTGGGGAGAAGCACTACTGATCAGCCCTGTCCTGAAAAGGGTCTGTATTTTTATGTGTTCTGGAATTGAGTAGGTTATCTCCATCTTCTTCCTTCTTGTAAAAGAATTAGGGGTTTGTAAATTTAATGTTTTCATGCCAGCTAAAAGATCAGATTATTTTACATTTCCAAGTTTGAGTTTCAGTATGGACTTTGTTGGATTGTCTCAGAGTTATTCTTTTGTTATAGTTTCAATTTGAGAGAGAACTCTTTTAGATGAAAAGGCAGAAATACATGTGTTGTGATATTATAAACGTTGTCTAGTCTCTCACTTCTCTCCATTATCATACCGTTGAAAGCATCGCATAGCACAGTCTTGTGGCAATGTATATTTGAGAGAGACAGTTCAAGTTCAAGTTCAATTCATGTTCAATGCTGATATTAATGATCTTGACAATGCCTGCTATTGGCTTGAAGATTTAGTATGACAACTAGCCATGTTTTGTCTGTGATGTAAGTTATTTGCGAATTATGTGGTAGCTGGCATAAAGTCTTCTGGAAGATATTCAAAAGCATAGTTATTTGGTCACAGCATCAAAATTGTTTAATTTCTATTTTTTGAACTGTTATTTGAATGTCTGTCACTCGAATGAACCATGATACTTGTTCTCTTTGACTCACTTTTACCAGGGTTTTTATGTGCATGTTCATGAAAAATATACAAAAATAAATAATTTATTTTCTTAACTGCATTGCCATACGCTTATTACTCGCTTGTGTTTAGGGTGCTACATCAATTGAAGCTTATTTTCCTGCTGGCCGTTGGTATGAGTATTATTATGTAAGTCTTGTTTTATTCATTTGTTTTTGGTCTGCCACTTCAGTGAAGGAGTCCAGTCAAACTAATTCAGTTGGCCCATTCGTCCGTCCATCCGTCCATCCGTCAATCCGTCCATCCGTCCATCGGTCCGTCTGTCGCCAACGCTTTTTCCTGTACTGCCCAAAAATGACGGTTTTCAGGGTTTTTTCCAGTTATGTCATGAACGGTTAATCTATATCTTGTTACTTTTGGTCTGAATATTTGAGGCAATTGTACGCATGTGATAAACTATTTGCCATGTCTCCAGAAAATCTCGTTTGGCTTGCAGGTTGCAATTTATGCCAAAAAATGGTGTTTTTCATGTTTTTTCCAAGTAAGTCAAAAACCATTCATCCGATTCTTGTCCTTTTTGGTGTGAGCATTAGGGGTAATTCTCTGCATGTTTTAAACCAGACTCCATGCGCCCTGCAAATCTCGTTTGGCTTGCGGGTGGCAATTTAAGTCCAAAAATGCTGATTTATAGAGTTTTTTTCTACGTATGGCATGAACAGTTAATCTGTTTGTTGTTATTTGTGGTGTGAATCTTGGAGGCAATTGTGTGCATGTTATGAACCATTTTCCATATCTGCGGGCTATCTCGTTTGGCTGGCAGGTGGCAATTTCCGCCCAAAAATGGCGTTTTTCATGGTTTTTTCCAAGCAAGTCAAAACCTGTTCATCCGATTTTTGATGTGAATATTAGGGGTAATTCTATACATGTTTTTAATCTGATGTCATGTCTTCTGAAAATGTCGTTTGGGTTGCTGGTGGCAATTTACGTCCAAAAATGTTGATATTCAAGGCTTTTTCCACGTATCTTATGAGCGGTTAATCTGTTTATTGTTATTTTCGGTATGAATATTTGAGGCAACTATATGCATGGTATGAACCCTTTGCCATGTCTTCCGACAGTCTCGTTTGGCTTGCAGGTGACAATTTACGTCCAAAAATAGCGTTTTTCATGGTTTTTTATCCAAAGGTGTCAGAAACTGTTCATCCAATTCTTGTCATTTTTGGTGTGGATATTGGAGGTAACTGTATGCATGTTTTGAACCATATGCTATATCTCCGGACAATCTGGTTTGGCTTACAGGTGGCTATTTATGTCAAAAAATAGTTGTTTTCAGGTAATTTTCCAAATATGTCATGAACGGTTCATCCTTCTTTGGTCATTTGTTTGGTGATTCATAGGGGTCTTTCTGCATGCGTTGCGAACCACGTGCCGTGTGTGAGGAAATCTCGTTAGGCTGGCGGGTGGTAATATACGTCAGAAAATGGCTATTTTCAGGTTTTTTCCAAATGCGTCAACAATGGTTTATTTTTTCCTTTTTGGTGTGGATCTTAAGGGCAACAAAGCATATGTTATGACCCATGCTTTATAACTTGAGAATATTTTGTCCTTCAGCATGCGGGTGGCAATTTATGTCAATAATGGCTTTTTTAGGGTTTTTTTCATAATACTTCCAAGAACACTTCATGACATTTTTGTGATTTGTGGTGCAAATCCTGTGGCTTACGTCTTATTCTCTTCTTTGATCTGACGCGGAGATTCTCAATTAAGTTTGCGGGAGTCAGTTAATTTTGTGACTTGTTAGTTTTTTAACTTTAAGATCCATTGATTATTTTTTTTGTGGTACTTGGTATGAAACTGAATATGAGCAATTGTTATTCTATTTCTGTTATGAATCGTGTTTTATAACTAATTTATCATCATCATTTTTATAATGTGTCAAAAGCGTAGACCATAATAGACCATGTAACGTATAATAATACAGATTATATGCTATATCCATCTGTGAAAGCTCTTGTTTCCGAATGTCATTTTTTGGGGGTTTTATTGTTTTTTATTATTCCTAGATCAGCTCATTAATTATTTTTCTAATTTGTAGCATAGACCATATGATCATCGGTGTGCAACGTAAGAGCATTGTAATTACAGTAGACATCCGCTTATACAAACACGCTTAAAATGTTCGAATTAACAATAATGTTCGAATTAAGCCGCATTTAATGTAAGATTTTCTTAACCAAAGGGACTTGAATATTTGTTCGAAATAGTGAAAGTTCGAATTAAGCAGCATTCGAATCATTTGTCATGTCTGATAAAGATGTTGTTGGCCTTAGACGTGGCTATTTCTGAGGGCAAAAATGGTCATTTTTGTGGCTGTTTGGTGTAAATAAAAGTAACCACGGTTGTCATATTAATGTTTGCATGCCTTTACCGTCAGTTGGATCTCACTCTTTCGTTGTCTGGTTTGACACAATGAGACATGATTAAATTTTTGAAGTCTGTATATTCTGCCACTTGTTTTCTTTGTTTCTTAGGTTTATTTTTTTTATTGTTTGCTTGTTTTTTGTCGTTGTTTGATTTGTTGTGTTTCATTTGGTTTTTAAAATGTCAATTTAGAATATCGTGTTGTTGGATTGTTAGTTGGTTTTGTTTAGGATTGTGGCAATACAATAATTTTGATGGAATAGTTTTTCATGTTTTTTATTTGTTTCCTCTGTGCTAACTATTGTGCGGCTGTTAGCTATCTTAGCATTATTTGGACGGGGTCCTGCTCAGTTATGACGTGACTGATTGTGCCCTGTTTCTTCTCTATTTTGATTTTTAAGAACCATTAAAGTTACCGGTTTGAGTGTTGGTGCACATATTTTTTTTGTTCCTTCTAGGTGATGTATATATGAACGAAATATTGTCCTGTGTTTGTAATGTACTGTGTTGTAATGTATATATGTACCAAATATTGTACGTGAACCTTCTTCGGAAAATGTGAAGGTAGCAGTGATGACATTGTGATGAGTTTTCCAGATATAATGAATTTTTGTTATTTCAGTATACCCAGAATAAGAGTCATAGTACATGCATATCCTTTTTCCAACAAAAAAAATCATGTCCAATATCATTTTACAAATTGTCAGCTGTTAGGCAGATGTAGCGTATTTGTATTAGAAGGGCATGCTTTTTCATGATTCGAGATTAAAAATCGAGAAGTATTTTCTTGAATATTGTCTGGAAGACTGGTGCTCACCCAGACAGTTGGTTTAAAGGAATCTTTGAAAATTTTACCAGATAGATTCTATCATGTTTTTGCAATGTTTCTTGCAGAGTGCTTTTTATTCAGGCTCCAAAAATGCATTTTGGGTGCTTACTACCCTAATTAACATATCGTAATGCCTCGAATAAGCGCCCCCTCGAATATGCGCCCACCTTTCAAATAAGCGCCCATCCTTCAAACGTCAGAAACGGGCGCTTATTTGAGTTTTTGACATGAATGTAATCGAAAAGTAATTGTGCAAGTTATGTTCCATAAAAAAATTTGACTTGTTTTAGGTTTTATTCTTATTTTATTCTTTTTCGTCATGATAACATGAGAACTTTTTTGTTTCCTAATATACTTCCGAATCTATTTTTTGCATAAGCACCTCTCCCCCCCCTCAAATAAGCGCTCACCCTGCATCCTTAAATTGAGGCATTACGGTAATGCTGTTTGCAGATCTCCGTTGCTCTTCATTCACAGTGGTGATAACCACATAAAGAAATGCTGACATGTTTCAACAGCTTCTATTTTTTGTTTTATAACCTGTCTCATGTAATTTTGTCGTTTAGGCAACTCCTATCGACAGTAAAGGGGAGATGCGAACACTTCCAGCATCATTTGAACAAGTGAATCTCCATGTTCGTGCTGGATATGTTATTCCGTTTCAAATGCCTGCTCTTAGCACTGCTCTCAGGTAAGAAAGTCTCATTCGTCGTTGTGATCCGTCTTTAGTTATGATAAATCTCCGATAGCAATTAATTTTGCACTTACGTTGATGCTGAAGACGTCAGATAAACCATTCAGAAATTTTGCAAGTAACTTTGTTACATGTAAGGCGATCACATTTGTCAGAGTGAACAAGAATTACCTCTACTTAAGTGTAATGTAGAGTGGGGAGTCATCGAAAATCCTGAGCATCTTGTTAGCAGTTCTTTTATTGTTGACGTAAAGTTTCCCACTTTGGCTCGAAATCGCTGCAATAATTTGGACACAAGAGGATGTGACGTGCCTGTTATTCTTTGAGGTGTTTAGCTGTGTTTTAATGTTTTTCAACGTTTTTCAGATTACATTTTCTCGCATTCGTCTGTTGTCCACTGACATTATTCTGCGCCAGGGTTAGCATTTTCTCTTCATTGAGAAAAGTGAAGAGGAAATTGTTGCAGAGAGAATCGTCTATTTTTTATCATCTGTGTGGAATTTTTTACTTGCTAGAACCAAGCAATGCCAAATGTAGAAACCTTTATCCCTTAAAAGGGAACTAAGGTCAAAAATGAAATTTTTGATCGATGATAGAGCGCAGTGAAACATAACTTCCAGTTTTTATTTCATGATCAAAGCCTATGTAGTTTTCGAGATATCCTGTCCATAAGTCCAGCAGCTACCAGTATTTCGGTTACGAAGTTTGGATAATTTGAGTTGTACCCACATCACATCAAGGAAGTTCAAAGAGCTATTTTCCACTTCCTTGATCACATCATGCATAATTCGTGGCAGGGTGCTAGCTACTCAGTTTTAGAACTCGATATCTCCAGAAGTATAGTAGCTTTTGTCATGAAATAAAAACTGTATGTCATATTTGAATGGGCTCCACCATTTACTAAAATTTCATTTTTGACCTCAGTTCTGTAACCTGGAACCAGATCCTCTTTCTTTGCATAGGGGGCTGCTCGCCTATTCCCTGTGCAAGAAATGAGGATCTGG
>JAOBRC010604786.1:0-10923 GCA_027575255.1 Scolionema suvaense
CCGAGCCATATGACCGACCTTTTTGAACGGAGCTCATTTTAAAGATTCGCTGCGCGCTGAGCGCTGCGCGAATCAATAATGTCCCAAGTGAAAGGAGGCGTTCAGACAATTTCAAACGATATTTAGTAGTGCATTCATCTGTTACAAACCGTTCTTTGCCTCCATTACCGTGCAATTGGAAGAATGACCTAATCCTACTTGGACTTCTTTTCTTCGAAGTATGTTAGTCATATTGTAGTACTTGTTCACACAATTTATAATTTTCTAATTTATAATAACAAAAATTAAAAATTACCATTATAATTTATGATAACAAAAATTATACTCAAGGAGAGCATTCATATAGCGACTCTCCATTCGTGCCACATGACCGTTTATCATGTACTGATATGCAGTTCCATCTGTCACAGGTGATGCCATACTCGTCTTCCTTGCTTCTTCTAACTTGCCTTGCTGATACATTAACAACTGCCAACATATCTCTGCATTTGCGAATTCATAGTTCAATGTATTTGTTGATTTTTGAATGGTGTGTAATTGTAAGATGAGACCAGAACACGATTCTTCATCATGAAGGAGAAACTTTAAAGGTCGTGATAGAGTGTTGATACATTCTGTTGCAGAACATCCACATTTTCACGGATAGGTGCTACTTTCATGGCGCTGAATCGATGATCCCTACATAAAACAAGATTTAAGAAAAGAAACGTCTTTCAACTAACTAGACTTGTTCTTGTTAGAACGATTCACGTTCTGATGGAAATATGCTTTTGTACCGGTGGTTGCAGTAGAAAAGTTGTTGTTATGACGTCATATAATATGCACCAGTAATATGCTAGTTAAAGGTGGATATTGTACAAACTAGATAAAAGAATTATTTGAAGCATTAAAGATACGTTTCTACAATTCCAATGCCTTTCCAGAGCACTTAAGGTTAGGGCGGATATTGACAACATAAACTGTAGTATGAAACTCTTTGCAGACGACTCTTCTTTATTTGCGAGAGTGAATTACGTTAACATAACTCATGCTGCACTTTCGCAGGACTTAGAGACAATCAATCGCTGGGCTTTTCTGCGACAGAGAGTGTAGCTACTTTTAGGGCTCTGGAATTGCTCAGTGGTAGCGCAATCGCCTTGTGCTCACAAGGTCGAGGGTTCGAATCCCACTGTCTGCAACTGGTAAGCGCGAAATCCATTAATCCTAAGACGGGTAGGGGCTCAGTAAAACACAGCACTGAGTGACAGTGAATCGATGAGCAGAGCACGAATCTACAATTCGAGAAGACCTTCACTTCGTCAACCGAATTCAAGAATACCTTCTATCGGGCTTTTTTCTGAGTATTTTCGCATTTTAAAAGGGTCCTCGGGCCAAAAAAAATGTTAAGTTTAAGGATACTGTTAACCCTCGGAGAGCATTTTTTTCTTGGGCCTGTTATTCACTTCAGTCAAGGCTCTATGACATCACATAGAGATAAATACATGAACATTATGGACCTGGTTCATTTCCTATGATTTCAGACAAATACAGTCACCTGCTCCCAGTACACAAAGAAAACAATTGGAAAACCAACCATACTTCTTTGCAGAGCTGTAAGTCCCCCCCCCCCCTGTTTAATATTTTCTCACGCCATTATCTCATACGAACTGTCGAAGGCGTAGCTTCAAAACAGTGTCGGCAATTTTCGAGATTTTCTTTCGTTCTTGAGCTATGGGCCTACATTCCTGAAATTCCTAACATTTTTTAGGAGTTTAGAAAATTTCAGCTTAAATCGCTTATAACTTTTGATCTACGCAATTATAAAGAAAACACCGACACCGTTTTGTAGGCCCTCTTATGACCTTTCGAACCATATACCATTTTTCCAGAAAAACATAACTGGCGGGGACTTAGAGCTCGTAGAAAGTCAAAAATATCAATTTTTCCAGTTTTGTTTACTGCTTCGTAGCAGGTGGTATGCAGGTTGCGTCTTAGTTTTGGCTCTTTCAAAAGCTTGCCACCTGGTCTCAGAAACACATACACAAGAAACAAATTTTGGAAAATTCACTGGTTGGCTGTAATGTGCAGTTGAGTTCAAATGTAAGAAATGGTTAACAGTATCCTTAATGAAAAATACTAAAAGAAATGACATGGGAATATCCGTTACTTTTCTCTGACATAGTATCCCACTCCGACGAAGTTAATTTTACGAAAGATTCTCTGTGATAGTCACAACTGCAATTCAGCAATGGCGGACCAACTTATGCGTGCTAATTAATTCACATACGTCAATATGGGAGTAATCATGCCTCATCGCTGTTCAGGAATTGAAGATTACTATAGCTCAACAAGCCGCAGTCGCTCTTCGAAAAGTTCAAGAACTTTTAAGACACCACCTGCAACAAACTGAAGCTGAATAGCAGCGTTTCATGCAATGCAGCTGGATCGACGGTAATTCTCAGGGGAAGCCATTCAGGCGTAACTTTTTTCAACTACAATTTCCTCTTGATCGCTGCTCCGAACAATCGCGTCTGCAGAAAATTGTGTAACTCAGGGAATCATTTTGTAAAATTGACACACACATACGAACTGGTCCAATAATGAGCACGCTGGTTTATTTTTGTAAGACTTGCACCACTCTTTTTGTAAGAAGGCTATGAACCCTCTATAACATAATTGCAGCAGAGCGGGAATCCTAAATTTAAGAGATGAATGAGTTTTCATACGCACAGAGATATGTTTTGAGAGTATAGGTCATGATGCAGAGGGGAGTTTGACAAACTATCATAATTCAAATCCAAGTTACTGTTGTAGGATATACAAAGTTACCTATTGCAATAGCACTTTGGTGATAGTCTGAAATTATAAAGCCACGCCAGGCAACCCCAGACGTCTTCTACATGGTTTTCTACAAGCACAGGAACTATGATGTTCCGAGCAGGATGATTGAAAGTTTTATGCAGCGTGTAAAAAAGATTCTACTCAGTTGTCTTTTACAACGCGCCGACTGTTTCAGATAATCCTGACATTTTAGCGCAGCCACCATTTTCATTTACGCCCATACTTACGTCAAGATTTTGCAAAGCTTCTTTCCTATCGAAAGGGAAGCGCAGAGAAGCTTGGCAACTAAAAATTTAATTTTATGTATTTTGCCCAATATGAACGTGGCAATGAGAACGTTTTAGTGATATCCATGTGAATGTAAGTTGCTTAACTTTGATTTATATTTTTGCTGGAGGAACCCTTTAAAGTTTTGTTTGCTTGATCACATCCGCTGAAGCCATTGAAAACAACAGCAAGTTAAAAAAATTTTGATTAAATTGTCAGCACCTCGATATTTTTCCACCACTCGCTATACATCTTAGTTTGCATGTATTAATAAATTATTCTGCTGCCCCTGCTATCATTTCTAATTGCAAGAGCAAGCTTCAACCACAACACACACAAAACTTGCAAGCAGAGAGTGATGACACCTGTGTTTTGAATCTTGCGCGCAATATCAAAACAATCCTCTGATCAGCCGATCAGCTTGCGGCTTTACAGAGGATTATCACAGCTGTTATAGTGTGCCAGTTATGCGCGAGTGGAGTGGAGTGTTCACGTCCAGCATTCTTTTAAGGAATGGCCAATAGCTAATGTTCTTTCTTACTAATGCTTATTGCGTCAGCCCTGAAGTTGGGAACCTACAATATAGCTATTACCCTGCGTATAGGCGCACCCAACTTAAAGGTGCATACGCCTAAATCCGGGATCTAGGCGCATGCGCCTATAGGCCCTCGAAATGGCCCTGAGTCTCAGGTCTTATTGATGCAGTACGGGCTGTATGCAAATAGACTTTATCACTGTCCTGTTGAGTAAAGTTCCCAGCAAAACACGAAAACAAAACTACAGCAGCATTCACTGTCTTCATTTCGCTCTTTCTAAGGAGCCTTCCACAAGCATTTACACTTTCTCCGTCATTAATTTGGGTCCCTTATGGTAGATGCACAGGTCAATAGACGCAAAGGCTAGTTGATCTGCACCTACGTATGTAGTTTTTAATACTCTTTCCACGTCTCTAAAACTCTTCACAATACACCGATGAATAAAGGCGGATGCGCTTGTATCCGTCGTTTTTCTGAAGTAAAAATATCTACTTATTTTAATTGGCTTAGTTATAGGCGCTGCGCCTATATGCGGGTGAATAGGGTATTGTGATTGTTCTGTGTCCATGTGATATAATCTGGCCATTCAGAAATGCACTAGTATAAAAGTAAAAATCATCCGCTCCAGACGCTAAACCCACGATCCGCCCATCGATGCTGGGTTTGCATAGAAGTTTTAGATTTGTAGCATTGATGGGGGACAGAGGGGGCTCACGCTTCCCAATATTTTTCAATTACTAAGATTTTGCATTAAAACGTAACCATTTATGCCGTTTGACGTCATTGATCGGGTCAAAAACACGTCACATACCTGATGAAAACCACCGTAGTCAGTCGATACCCTATGACCAGGTGAGTTTCAAAGGACTAATTTCGCCACTTTCATACATTGGGACCTGATAGCCCCTCCAATATTGGAAAAGAAATTATGTCCCTGAAAAAGCTTCTAAAATACCTGAAGGTAATTACTTTATGCGGAAATAATTATTGCGAATTGGGTACTTTTTGCAAAAACAAATTCCGGAAAACATATATATGCCATGCGTAAAAATTTGTTCCACAACAGTAAGAGAAACTCAGAAAAGGAAAAAAGGAAGGAAACACAGGCAAATGTAGTCATTGTTTCATACGTTGAATTTACACAACCACTTCACCCAACTACCACATTCACAAAAATCAATTCAGCAAAACCCATCAATACGTGCGATTCGCAAGTAGCTCGGGTTAGTTCCCCTATAATTAATTCGGCAAAAATCAATCAATGCTAAATTGTTTGGGACAACAAGGCTAACCGGAGCCTCAACTGTAACATTAAGGTGCTCGCCTGGTAAAAAATGAAAAAGCGTAATGAACAATGATTTGCATCCTATTTTGGTATTATCTGATAGAGTCCATCAAAAACACAGGTAAAATGAGTTTAGTGATAATTATACGCGTCACGGCGCGGATGATAACTTAAGAACCGCTTAACGTATTGAGCTGAAATATGGGCAGTGCGTTCAGAAAACTGTGCTGAGAGTTCTATCACGAGCTTTTTGCTTTTTTATTCCATGTTCTTATTTTATGGCATACCTAAAGTTCATAAGATTTTTTTGATCGATTCCGCATAAATTAACGAATAGTGGACGCCAATTTCATGGACCGATCACAACTCTGCCAACGTCAGAACACTCAGCAGTTATATCCGCATTTCCAGGCCAAATTTCATGTTGTTTCGTCAAACGGTTCTCTTGTGAGAATCCGCACCGTATCAGCGATTGATCATTTTTGCCAAACTGAGACAAAGGCCAAATTAGCTAAAAATGATCAGTTTTTGCAAGCATTCGTACAGTATAAGTGCATAAAGTTCATAGGTGATATTTGGCGAGACAGTATGAGGTACACGGTAATGAATATCTCCAGAGATTCAAGAACAATGACAAGCGTTGCATAACTAATACACTGCTATGAGAAGCCGAGATTGGATTGACCGGCATATCAGCCGCAAGATCCTTTCACAGCAAAATGCATGGTGTCAGTTATCAATGAATTTTCAGTCCTGCATTCTACTCAAGAAAGTTGAATGCAATGCCTTCTACCTCCTTACAAATATTGAGTTCTTGAATCCCTTGCTTTCATTAAAGCAATTATAGATTATCATAAAGTAATATGTAGTACCTGCAGTATCAGCAATACTCGTTGTGTTGTATTTCGCTTTCACATTAGTTTGCGGCATCCACATCCCTGCTTGGAGTATTTTCTCAACGTTACCCAAACCAAATTGCATTTATCAATATCATTCTGTTCCAAAAGCAATTGTGGATGACAATAACAATCTAATCAATAGATCAAAATACATTATGCCAACAAATTCACAATGACTATAAAATGCAGCACCTATCCCACCTATCCCGGACAAAAATGTGACATCAATAATGTAATGGGAAAGCAGTATGTCCTAAAACAAATTCCACTGAATTGTGCTATGCAGGATTATATTTGCAAGCAATGGATTTGAAACTGCCTTTTCAGCTGGATAAATTAACCATTAAAATATGCAGCCTGAAAAAGAACCAATTGATTTAACGTCAGCAGTCAGATCAGTGACAAGATTGGGATCAAAATGCGAACACTTACTTCCATCAATCTGGTTTCCTGCATTTTGGTTGTGTGCTTTATTATACTCTCATAGATAGTTGCAGCCAATAAGTCTTGCTTTCTGCGGAAAAGAAATATTCCAGGACTTATTAGTGACAACGTTTCTATATATTGATTGGAATCAGTCGTTGACATGGATCATAAGCGACAAATTTTCCGTATAGTGATCGGATGGTAATATCAAACTATGGGTAAAGTAAATCAATGCAGACAACAAAATGCTGCTATTTACAGCACCAGAAATTTTGTCAGTGAAATTGAGGTTGTCTCGTCTTGCACAAGTTTCATGCATCATCGGATGTTGTTTAACGAGGCCGTACCATGAACAGGGCCTACTCTAGAACTGGCGGGCAGTGTCCGAAGCGGGGAAGAAAGAGCAGATGACTCAGACTAATTTTGCCTGCATATGACATGATTCATAAAATCAAAATTTCCCTCACAAAATATATCATGGCCATTTCTACACTGACAAGATAAATGTGGCAAATTACATATTTCGCTTGAATGACTATCTTGAAATCATGTATTTGATACATAAGGTAACGCGTGTTTACTAATCTAGCTTCATCGAAAGAATCTGGAGACCAGCCAAGCCAAATATGACCACACTTTTTAGTCTTTGTCTCACCGTGCCAAGATATGTAAATAAGATGAACTTGCTTCATTTTCGATCAACCAAAAGCAACGAGCTAAACTTGGCCTTATGTAATTCATGAGACTTACAAACTGAAAAAACACACTAGATGCTTTATAAAACATGACATTAGGTGTCTCAGTTTCTGCCCTAGAAGGATTTTTACACCTCACCCTTCACACCCCTACACAGGCCAGTAGACTAATGCAGCTCTTTTAATTAGGTACTGCTGCCTCATTAGATCAACAATAATCAATGATACCTTTCACAAACACTTCCCATATGCTCAAAGCACAGCACAGCCGTGCTCTCTGGCCATAACAACAACCAAGAAACAGCCTTTCCTGGAAACAAAGCATCTTGAAGTAAAGGTCATACGTTGAGAGCACTTACGCAAATTGCCACGGTGTATTAGGAAACGTTTAGAGCATCAAATGCTAACGGTAAGGTGCTGCTAAGTCGAGAAACCAGAGGGCATAAAGTGGTACGATTCCAGCAGCCCTGTCAAAACAGCAGCAACCATACCTCATAAAATTGAATTTTTGAGGTGTTTATGATGCAGTAGTGATTCTTGAAATGTGAAAATCGAATTCTACGATAAATTTTGAGCTAAGATCAACCAAAATCCAAAATTCAATAAATTTTTCAAAATTTGCCATTTTTTTTTACCTGGCGACCACCTTAAAGTTACCCCCTGGCTATCCAGCTGAACAGTTAACGCAACGGTGCGTTAAATTGCCCAACTCAAATCACCGATTCGTCAAATTGTCTAACTTAAAGCACCGGTGCGTCAAAAAGTCCAAGTTGAAGCACCGGTGGGTTAAATTGTCCAAGTTGAAGCACCGGTCCGTCAAATTGCCCAACTTGAGCATCTGTGCGCAAACATATCCAATTCACTTTTTGTAAGAACAACTACGTAGGAAAACGAGCCTCAATTTTGCCAATGAATTAACCCTATTCCGTATGGGGGGGTTGATTCCGCCCCCCCCTCGGATTTTCGAAAAAAATCTCAAAAACAGCAAAAGCCGACGACTTGCTTGTTTTATGCATTTAGTTATAGGAGTTTACGCATATCCTGGCCAAATTTGGTGCAATTTGCTTCACCCGTTCACGAGATATCAACATTTTGTTACGTGACATGCGACTAATTTTCTGCATTTTCAACTCATGAACTCCATAAAATAGCTGAAAATGAAGAAGTTTGGGGACTTATGCCTATTTCTAGTCATTTAGGGCCCATTGGAATGTAACACTAGCAAAATCCAGTTAAGGTAATTAACTATGCAAATTTTTGAAATTTGACATAATTACACACCTACTACTAATTATGATGACGTCACTGAATAATTAATGAGGTGGCGTAAATTATGATGACGTCAAATTGTTCATTACATGTTGGTCTATCACCATACCAAGTTTGGTGGTCATAGCTATAGCCAATCCGGAAATACTAGGGAGGGGCGGAATCAACCCCTCCCCCATACGTACAAAGGCCAAACTGACCCCATACGGAATCTAAGAACAAGGCCAGGATCAGTTTAATGAGAAAAATTAAGAACAGTAACCCTGTTTTATAGTTTAAAACGATTATAATTTTCTTTTGAAGCCAAAACTTTATGATTTCAGATGTCATTAACTTTTAGTTTTGAGAAATAATTTATGTACGAAGAGATCGATTCTATGTTAGAGGTGACCACACTTTACGCCTGAAGCTGAAAATGGGAAAGAATTAAAGGGGAACAACGGTCAAACATGATATGTTAATCGATGATAGAGCTCATCAAAACATGATACACAGTTTCTATTTCACGGCAAAAGTAGTTCTAGAGATATTCAGTCTCAAAGTCCGGCAGCTACCATCATTATTTTTGATGATGTCATCGAGGCACGTTGCCATAAGAGCCAGTGGCACGATGAGATATAACAGTCCATACCATAATGTGTAACATTCATAGGTATACATACAACGTATTCATTGTTGTTTGGTAGTGACAGCAAAAGGCACTAGAAGGCCAATAGAGCAGGCCACACTTATAAATATAAGCAAGAGTCAGCAAGAGTCTCAATATTTTATGAGGGATTGATATCGCACATTGTGGGATGCTATCCGAGATTTATTCGATGTTGTCATTAAGCAGTGAGCAGATCCTGACATTTTCCTGCTTTGGGCTCTGAAGGAACTAGCTGATCTTTTTTAATTGATCCACCTTGCCTTGTGCAATCGTGCATGCATCCACAGTACTGTACTGTTTCTCGAAATTTTATAAATAAAACTGTCAAACGCAATCGCATCCGCCCGCCTTGCTTTGTGCTGCCCTTCACCTCGCTCAATAATCCTTTGCTTGTGGGTTGGCAGTGTTAGTACGGTAGGAAGTGTCGTGAAAATAAGTCCCGTGGGATTTTCATGGACAAAATGCTTGCTTTGCAGAATTTGACTTATCGCTATTTAAAGTGTGTAAAAAACGCGGGTGGCACGCATGAATGTTGATACCATGTCTTTAATGACGCCATTAAGCCACGTCACTATATCCCCTCCTGCGCGCTGTCGATTGGCCATCCTTCCCATGGACTCCATGTCTTCCAGTGTCTAAACCAGTTACGCTTGGGCCATGAAACTTTGCTAGTGTTGCCAGAACTCATTGAAAATTGGTATTCTATCTGCTTTCTTATTACCTAATCATCTAGAGATGGTCATAAATCCTTTTTAGACGGGGGTTGGTGTTCTTTTTTCAGAAAGTTTCCAAAGCATAGCAAGAGCAAAAAACTAAAGCAAGAATGCAGTTGGAACTCACAGAAAATTTTGTTTCTAGTAGTACTAAAGGATTATAGTAGAACTGGTATTTTGTAGACTTTTCAGGAGTCCCAAGTCTTAACAGTTTTGATCTAACATTTTTTACATACACGCTTTTTATAAGCAAGCACCAGTAAATCGAAAATGAGCCTCGGCGGTGCTTAAATTTTTCGCAATTCCAGCCTCAACTGGTGCTTAAGTGGTGCTTATGTAAATCATCTATGAATCATCTGAGTTGGTTAAAGCAAGGCTTCATTCAAGTGAACTTGTCCGACGTTTGCGCTGAGCACACGCTCGTTTTTACCGGAAGCAGTAAAATTATTGCACTTTTGAGAAAATCAAGAACGGTTTCTCATGGAAGGGTTAATCGAAGGAAAAGAAATTAATTGAGAGAATACGTGAGCCTGAGGCTGGGGTAGTGCTTAGCTGGTGCTTAGATATTCGATGAAATCGAGGCTGGTGGTGCTTACAGCGGAGGTGCTTATAGCCCCTGCTTTGTCCAAGGGCTTTTGAACGAAGGCCTGCTATACATGGCCCTTGGATGAAACAAGAGTCTGAGACGCACGCAGAGTGCTACCACCTACGCTATTCCACGTCTTTTCCAGAGAACGACGCAGTGACGTCAGGACCAGAAAATACATGAAACCCAAGCAGGAGAGAACTTGCCGGCAACGAGAGGTACTATTGAACAAGCAATCCTTCATACAGATCATCAGTGTATTGTATTGGCTAATGCTTTAGTTTCAAAGCCTTCTAATACCAACGTGGTGATTTCAGTTGGACATATGAATATGGTGAAAGTAACAACGATGTTATGGACAGGCCACCTGCCCCTGAAAGCAGACCTAGCCTCGTCTACTGCAATAACTTGATCTCTACATGAACCTAGTCTTCCCTGTACTGCACCTTGTCGCCGTATGAATGTCAAAGTCGCACAGTAACAGAAAGGGCCATGATACAGAATTTCTTTACCCCGATCGGTCTGGAATTGATGATAGTTCTGTTCTTTTTGTTTCAAAAGATTTGTGTCAGATTTTTTTATCAAAAAATGTACTTTTTTCACTGAAAACACTGAAACTTTTGAGTCCGAGTCCAATTTCGGTTTCGTCATCGATATAGTGCATAGTGCAAGTTTACCGAAAATTTGATGCAAAACGAATGCTTGTACCGTCGCATTTTGTAATAACGTCGCATTTTGTAATACCTGTCGCATTTTGTAATAAATCTGTCGCATTTTG
>JAOBRC010604897.1:0-10922 GCA_027575255.1 Scolionema suvaense
AAGAGTAAGAACTCGAGCTGGTAGCGCAAGTACTGTGTGTTTTTTACTTGTATATATGATTTTAACACCATTTTAGTTTCTGTTTTTACCTGACTCTATATATATATATACATCAACAGCCATGGCTATTAAAATTTCGCAATATAATAAAACCAGGCCGTCCAATCCAACTCAGTATAACAGAAATGGTATAAAGCCAATGCATAAAATCAGTAAATCAGACGAATAAAATCGTTTTCTTCATATCATAAAATATAAACAATAAAGACATAAAAACCATTGAGTCAGTCAAAAACAATGAAGAAATGTGAAGGAAACCAACATCTAGGATGTAAGCTTTACACAAACGGCAAGTGCAACCAACTGGCTTCCATTTGCGTATCTTAGTCTTAAACTCAGCTAATGTTTCACTGTTTTTTATATCCTGCGGTATCATGTCCCATAGCAGTTGACCACGGTATGATATAGTTTCTGTCCCATATCTAACAGTCTTTGGGTAAACTGGCTTTACTTCCGGTGCATTTCTGGTAAGATGTTTTACTTGTGATTCCGGAAAAACATTTCTTATGAATTCAGGATTAAGTCCTTCGTTTTGAATCTCTCCAAAGCTAGAGTTCGTATGTTACGATCATGTACAGCAACTGTTCAATCCCTATCAAGAAGTACAGTGTAGGTAGAATCATAATCCTTGTATACCACGTTCCTGTAGCCTATTTATACGATTGTCCAAGCTTCAATTATGAAACATCCAGATTAGAGGGCAATAGCCAAATTGGCTCTCAAAGAAGCTCTTCATACCTATACGAAGCTAGTCAGTTCTCATGCTTGAGAATACCCCGAGAAGAGCATTTAGTTTTTGACAGTCTTTCTGACACAAATCTCATGACTATGGAAAGTCAGCTTGTTATCAAGCTTTATTCCAAGCAAAGTTTCTTCTTGTGATTCTGATGTTGAATTATCGCCAACTTTTATTGAGATTTGAGAATTTTTCGCCCCCAGAGCAAGTAGTGGCATTTCTCTTCTTTTAACTTCATCTTGTTATCTGAAAACAATCTCATGGAAATCAAACTCTCACGAGCAGACAATTCTCATTTATTATGCAATACATATTTCGAAAAATAATTCGCTAATTCGACAAATTCAATCCACTGCCTGCTGACAAAAATTACATCACTCTATGCTTCATGTCTTTGATGCAATCAGGACCTTCATTTTCGGTAATTAACAGCACATGGTATGCAATAAAGTTTTACCACAATATCTGTGTGTACGACAACCCCTACAAGAGTTCTTTAAGTACGAAAAGTCTTGAGGGTACTTTTCAAACCCCCTAAGAAGAAATTTCCAGTTTCAACAGATCTCTTGTGGAAGATGTATGTCGGTCTCGGAGGTAGGAATGCAAATTGAGAAGGCATCAGAACCATCTCTTAATGGTTGTGTTATCATATGCAGGTTTTCTTCGTCTTTCAGAGTTGATAATTTTACGTTGATCAGACGCCAATTTTTCCAATACCCCTATAAAACTGTTCATTGAGCGAAGCAAAACTGACCATCAGAGAAAGGGACCTTGGATACACATCGCCAAAACTGATTCTAATTTGTGCTTTGTAAAATTACTTGTTCGTTATCTCGACTCAGCTGATATCGTCCATAACTCAACAAAATTCGTTTTCCATGAAATTCAGGGGTCTAAATCTGCTTCAAAACTTAAATCCAGAGACTGGCCAGTATGTTATTTGACTATACGAAAGTTCGTTCTTGGCGGGTTGAAACCTTTTGTTGAAGACATCAGTGTGTACGGATCTCTTGTTTCATGGAGGAGAAGCTACAGAAGCAGCTAACTTAGGAGTTCTTGACCACCTCCTCAAAAAACATTGGAGATGGAGACCTGAGGAAGTTAAAGACGGCTATGTCGAAGAAAGCTTAAACACTTTATTATTAGTTTTTCGAAATGTGGGCCTTAGTACTCTCTCCTACTCTTAAGCCCACCATTCCTACTACTTGCTATAAGAGCTTGTTTTCTTCTGTTGTCACTAGAGAGTAAAAATAAATGAGGTTAATTTTGTTTGACAGAGGAATTAGAAATTAACACGTTGTATTTCCATTCTCCAGGTTCCAGTGTGTTTTTCATGTCACATCCGTATTCAAGTCAGTGCACCTGTTGTCCGTATCAGTGCAAATTTACAATTTCTGTCGAAGAAGTACTCAAGAGCCAGGAACATATTGTATGCATATTTTCCAGTGCCTGTGCCTTTAACCCCAAGGACAGGTTAAGTCTACAAACAAGCTTGTTACAGCCTGAGCCTGAAAAAGGATCTCACACAGCACATGCACAATTCATGTTGGCAGGCAATACTGCTGAAACAGGGACAGGCAAGACATACACAACTGAGCTTAAGCTCATCAAGCAAAGTATCGCAGCAAAATAAAATCTGATCGCAAAGACATGGCTCAAAGTATCCTTTTTCACATTGTTCCTCTTTTTTAGTCAGCGATTGGTTAGCAGACCTTTGCCTTCATAAATTTGGTGCTATGCATGTGCATATATGTAAGCAGAAAGAAGATATGTTAAGATTGAAATCACCATCCTATGGTATTTTCTATAAAAGTGCTGCATTTACCACCGCAGGCCACTCAAAACTTAGTTACTTGTTAGCACTGCGTGCAATCAATTAGGCTGCCCTGTAATCGTATTTTCTCGATCTTAGGTCATACTTTGGAGCTTCCGCTCGCATGCAATGTGCCTTATCAGAGTTAGTATTGGGTATGATAATAGTGCCGTACAGTTACTGGTATTTTTGTTTCTTTTAGGTTTTAGTTGTACCCTATTTTGAAAAACGTGAAACAATGGATCATTTCGTCGTCAACCTTCTTGACGATGATGCAAATTTTCTCAGTCAATGCGGTCAGGCACCGCTAATGGAAAATTATCCAGACGTCACGTTTAAGTGTGCCTACCATCGTGGAACTGCGGCACGAGGTCGCTATTTGGAAGTCAGACTGGGTGAAGACTCACCAGAAAGGAAATTCTCTCTGTGCGGATTTAAAGTTTACCCATTTGAAAATCCTCCACCCATTCCAGGTACGTTTTTGCAAAAATTAAAGAATAGAAGCAACAGAGTTAATTCTAATGTCTTCATATTTAAATACAATGTTTCAACATTTCCTAGTCAAGAAACCTGCATACTGTTATCAAGACCCAGAAGACTTGTTAAATTTAATTGATGGTGTAAAATTCTTTTCAAATTTGAAGGCCCTGGAATACTGTAGTGCGGTTGCCTTGTGGACACAGGGACGAAGGTGCTAATCCCACTGGCTGCTGGTGGTAAGTACAAATGGCTAAGACGGGTAGGAGTTCAGTAAAATCTAGCACTGAGTACAGAATTCTTTTCTTAGAAGAGTTTTAACGCTATTGTTCACTGCATATCTGATTTAAAGACTTCTTATATGCTTCATTTTCTCCATAGGTGACAACATTAAGCTCATGAGTTGTGACAGTACTGGATGTAAACCAGCCGCGGAGGGAGTGACGAAAGGATACTTGTTTTCGAATGGACAACCAATCTGCGCTAACCAGCAGATTATAGGAGAGATTAAGCACAACATTGCTTCTACAGCTTGTCAACTGCTTGGGATGTACGTACCTATATTTTGTATCAAAAACATAATCGCTTTTTTTCCAAGCATCAACAGATTTTGGCTCAGCTTGGCAACGCTTAGAACAACTTCATTTTTTTCAGACTCAATGATGCAGACTTCCTGTACATTTTCCGCATTTTGGCATTTTCATACAGTTTACATTAACATTTTGTTAATTTTATTATTAATGTTAGATGTTAACGAACAGATTTCTGATACTCGATTATGCACAAACTGCTTGTATTCTAAGTCCTTAGATTTGATCCAGTATAAGCAAATTGTGGAATCAGTAAGCAAGTATACATTTCGAATTTACACGTCACATTCAATAACTTGTATAACTGCACTGATTAACCTTGACATTATTAATGCTCCCATTAGTTCTAATCGCGCTACAGTCATTCCCTTCATGGGTGCAACTCTAGTTTTAGAGGTAAGTAAGTTCACTGCTACGGTACCATTTCCTGTCTGACTTCGTAAATAAACAGCAGTTCCATAAGCTTTACTTGAGGAATCCGAAAATCCAATAATGTCAACTAGATTTATACTGCCCTTCAACAGCACATTCCGTTTAATATTAAACACTCCTGTTCTAATAGAATCGTTTACCCAATCATTCACTTTGTCTGCAATTTGTTGAGGAATTTGAGAGTCCCAGTCTAATTTCGTAGAATGCAATTCCTGAAGCAATAATTTCAACCACAAAATAGCAGGAGACAGAAGACCAAGTGGATCAAAAACTCGTGTCACAGCACTTAGCAATACCCGTTTCGTTAACATAGATTCCTGCAAAACTGACACAGTTTCCGAAAAACTCATAACAAGATGATCATTTAGTTTATCCCAATGTATACCTAATACTTTTATACTTTTAAATGACTGCTGGTCCTCACTCACCCCTGTCCCTCCGGGTAACACGCACGTAAATTTAGTAAAATCAGTAATGACGTCATTTTGAACCATAGCTTCCAAAGTAGGATCATTTGAATGGAACTTTCCTAGTGAGAAACCACCTGACAGAAGATTTTCTCTGGCTGTAGTAAATAGATTATACGCCAACTCGATATTCACTGCACCACTGCTAATGTCGTCGACATACAAAGAACGTAGAATTTTAGCAAGTAACTCCTGCTGGGTGATAACAGAATTCAATGGTGACGTATAGTGGCGTTCAATAAGAAGGGCGAAGATCTCAAACCGAAAACAATAGGGTAAAATCTCAGAAAAATAATTTCAGGTTGTTCTCCCTAGACGTCACGAACCAATAGAAATCTGAGAAACTTACGCTCTTCTTCACGAACTCAGGAATAAATATCAAATAATAAATAATTTAATTTAAATAATTTAATAATCAGGAATGAACGCAACAGGGAACAATCGAAATCTAATTAGAATGTTGTACATCATTTCATTCAGTGCTGGTCCTTTGTATAAACGCTCATTCATTGAGACTCCACTTTCCTCGGCTGATGCATTGTACACAAGTCTCACCTTTGTGGTCTCTTTATCATAACGAACAACTGAATGATGGCTCAGATAGTAAACCTGGCCAACACGTGTTTCCGTTGAATGGTATTCTTCGACTATTCCGTCTCTTGCATGTTGTTCGATTACCTTGTTGTATTCGTCTAATATTTCAGGATTTCGTTTCAGGCGCCGTAAAACGCCTGCTAAGCGTCGAACACACGAACTGTAATTGTCTGGCAACATGGAGTGATTTTTTTTCCAAGGAAGTCCCACTTCATATTGTTTATCGTCAAACCTAATCGAATTTAAGAAATCCTCGTATACTGATTTTTTTTTTTTTTGACTGAATAATACTGATGGATTCAATGCCCCAAAATTTTTTCAGTTGTTCATCTAATGTTTCAGATTCAGGTTCACAAACAGCAACGTTTAATACATGAGCAGTTGCTACATTAGTAGAAATAGATTCGACTCCAGATGGTCCAGATAGTAGCCAACCCAGTTTCCTTTTTTTTTGCCACTGGCCCTTTTACTCCTCTTCGTACTTCATTAGACACAATCGTCCAATAATCATCTGCTCCTATTAGAATTTCCACACTCACTACACCCCCTTTATGGTCAGTCTCTGCAAGTTTTATAATTTTTTAGAAGTGTAAAGTTTTGTACAGCTGTATCAATTTCCTGCCTGCACAAAGGCGCACATACAGAGTCAGTAACAAAAGCGCATATAGGCACAAGAGTAGTACAATCGTTAGACATAATATTGAACTCAACCATATCATAGTCACATAATTTCTGCTGCATCCCTACAAATCCTTTGACAACAAAAGCACGCTTATCAATCGGTTTTAGATTTAGTTCGTTTGCCAGTTTTCGAAAGACATATGTCAGTTGTGAACAATTATCAAATAAGACACGCACAGGTCCACATTTTTTGGTTATCAGAACTCATAAAGGCAGTAGCAGTTTGTAACAACACAGATTCAGCGGAGTTCGTAACCATCGACGCAGACTTATCGGTGCTGCTTTCTAAGGTTTTTACTGGAGTTGCAGTATCTTTCTCACATAAAGCTGAATGATGTTTGCCTTAAAGCATGAAAACTTTGACCGGCATTCTCTGGCACAATGCGAAGGCTTTAAACAAATAAAACAACGATTTTCCTGTCGTACAATTTCCTTTCTAGCTTTTGGATCGGTTACTACTCTTCATTGCCATGACTTGTGGGATTTCTTACAAAATACACAGATTTCTGATGCATGATCAACTAGTGTATCTCTGCTAAAACTGCTGGAGGAACTTCTGTTATATGCAGTTGGTTTAGAATTGTGGGCTGGAGTAGACCGGGAAAACCCGAGGGCAGAGCGAGGACGCCGTAGAACGTGAGAGATCATACTTATATGAATTTCGATGGGTAGAAGAACTAGCAAGAAAACATTTCTCTCTTGCCGTAATCTCATTAAAAACATGACACAAAATTCAATTCCACATGTCTGAAGTAGATTTTCTAGTGATTTCTAACCGAATTTCTGTGGCAGCTTGTTTAGAATTATTGGAATTATCACACTTCCATACTGCTCACTTTCGATGCCAACAGTTTTTAGATTTCGAAATAGACTTTCTAATTCGTCGTACAGTGCTCCCAAACGTTCTACGTCTTCCACATGAACCACAGCTTGCAATATTCAATAGTGAATCGACAATTTTACTAATTAAGATATTTTTATCGCCAAATCGCCGATCCAGTAGTTCTAGAGCTTCCTCGTAATATGCTTGTGTGAGGGATAAACCTGAATCGTTGCAGCAGCTGATCCATGTGAAACTGATCGCAGATACGAAAACGATTATCGATTGCACTTAAACCTTGATTTTCATTTACTGATGAACGAAATGTTTCGATAAAGGCTCTGTACTCTAATGGGTTCCCATCAAATGTTTTCAGAGACAGCTTTGGTAACTTAGCTTGAACCCTTTTATGTCTATTCTGTCCAGTAGAACAGCACTCACTTTCCACAGTAGAAGTCTCATCCTTATTTGAACCGTGATCGATAGCAAATTCAATCCTTGCTAAAGTAGAATTTATAAATACTGCAACTTTACTAGCCTCTTCAATCTCCTCATCGATATCCTCCTCTTCAGTTAAATAGTCTAGAATTTTAATATCATACTCTTCGAGCATTTGCTGCTGGTTGAGCAAAGTGTTTTTATTACCCAGGAGCACTACTTTTACATTTGAAACATCCATCTTTTCCAAAGCCTCTTCAATGTCCTTTTCTTTTTTCTTAACGTTTGCCCTTTGGCCTGCTCCCTGCGTCTTAAGCTTTGTAAGATTTTCCATTTTACCGTTTTAAGTGTCCAACATTCGGGCGCCAAGTGTTCCTAATTTTTACTGTTCTCCCGTTGAAGGTGAAGGATTTATATATGCGTTCTTTCACAGAGCTTTATTTTCAGTAAGTATAAACATAGTCAGAATAACCCACCGAGTAGACGGATCCTCCAGTATTTACATCAATATTTACACCACTATTTATATCGCCTTTAATCGTTAGAATTAGATAAACCTTATTTATAGAATTTAGACTTCAACTGTTCTCTATCGACTCCAATCGCTAACTGAACCATCTACTCGGTTCACTTGCATATAATCCGTGTAGGTAGCGTGAATATAATTTTATGTTCGCTTCGTATTCTTCACAAACCATGACCAATGTCTGAGACATAAACCGACTCTTGACAGTAAAATGTCACTAAGTAAAGCAGAGACTGGACTGGTCCTTTGGTAAAAATTATACTTAAATTTCAGCCAGCATTACCTGTACATATCAAAATCACGAGATGTATTTTTTGAAAAGTGTCTTCATGCGTGAGTGATGATGCTTGTAAAAACGTGTGTGTTTCGGTGACCTAAGCATCAAAACTGAAAAAGTTTATTTCAGACGTAAGGTCACATTAGGGCATCCATAGTGTAACGTCTATGGAGTGCGCGATAGCAAGAAGTTTAAGTTCATGTTGGAATTTAGTTACGGGTCAATAAAAATAAAGGTTCCTGGTAATAATGAAGATATTTACAACAAATGACTTCAAACAACTTAGACATCCTCCGTTCCACAAGTGCAATATTTACGAATCATCCATAGTATGAGCATATTGACATGAATATTTTCTGATGTAAAATGTGATCAGTTTTGACAATTTCTCGAGTACACGGATGTTGCTTTGTTCTTTAGTACTCGACGTTTGTTGTACAGTTTTAGCAAATTTTAGTTTTAAAGCAGCCAAGAAGGAACACAAATTCTATTGATTTCTTAGCTGCTTTTAAAGTCAAAATTCTAAGAGTTGCGTGTAGCAGTAAGAACTTTTCAAGTTTTCTGTGGAGAGTCATTGCCAACGTCCCTTGTTTGAGCCAGGAAAGGTTTCGAGCTTATACTGAATCGTAAAAGGGGAACAATAGTAATAGTGATAAAGGTAATTAAATTTGACTCTTAGAAGCTCATGCCTTCTGCAGATATTCAGTCATATTTAACAACTAGAAATAGTTGCCCACCCAAAAAGGATCTGTAATACATCAGCTTTGAAAGGTATTTTCTGATGATCGGACGTTAGGCGTTACATTATTGCGCACAGCGTGAATTGAACCCAGGCCGCTGCGATAGAGTGCAGTCTACCAACCCAATGCCCTATACAGGTCCTGGGCAGTGGGTTGCACTCTATACCAGCGGCCCGGGTTCAATTCTCGCTGAAAGGCATTAAATGTACATAGGCCATTTCTCTCTTTGTGAATTAGTTCTGTTTGATAGAACAACCTACTAACCACAGACCGTTTTGCTATGCATTGCGGGATGGCCAGGGGCATATAATTGACATTTTCTAATTTCAATTCTTACACTCACCAATTCTTAATATTTTTGCATAGATCACAAGTGGGACAAGTGGAACATGCGGAATTAAGTCTGAAGATCACCGATCACGAGTTCAAGATTGGACAAGTAGAATGTGAGAAGGGTTCACGCGACATCAAATCGTGTGCTCTAGACTACAATTATACATGCAATACTCACCAACCTGAATACGTGCAGTGTATCACGTTCACATTGGACGACTTAGATGATGTTGTTGACACCTTTGATTCGCACTTCCCTTCACATGGCGCTATCGAACCATCTGTGATGGTGAACGCTGCAGATGCAGCCGAGAAAAAGTTAAAGGAAAAGGTGGGAACATGGACTTGTGGCGAGTATTCAACTGCTACTGACTATTGCACCATGCAAGACTTCTTACAACGAATGAAGAAATTAGACGCGAAGTTAGATAAAGACACATCTGTTGCGGTGCTTAAGACACAATTCAATCAAGCTAACATGCTGCAAAGTGTATTCTTAACCGATGTATTTGCAAATCAAGCACAAAAGATGAAGGATCTATCCACCCAAACGTCTGATTTTCATCTAAAACTTGCTGACTACTTCAGTGATTTAGCAACGTTTTATATGAACGATGAAATGGACGATAGAACGTACTTCATGCAACTGGTGCATGATAATGAGAAGCTCATCAAGGCAGCTATGGGGAAGATGAGCAAACGAATTGGTGGTCTCCTCGTTCAATCGTATGCCAGCGTTGGTGCTGAAGCTATACAAGATACAGTACAAATTGTCATCTCAACAGGAGCTGTGATCAATCCAATGGCATGGCTGTCTGGAGAAGTTGATCCTAGCACTGTCATTGATCGGTCAAACAAGCTAGCAAAGACTTTGTCACAGTTTCCAAAACTTATCCGACTTTCTGTTAAAATTGGTGAAATAGTTGAGCTCGGTCGAAGTCTAAGAAAAGGATTGCACCCAGATTTTCATACGCAAAGACAATTCTTGAAACTTATTGAAGATAATCAACTAGATTCAGGTAAATAAGCTTGATACTTGATCTCATACATACGACAGTGGTTTGGTTTATACTTGATGCTTTCATGTTACCTTTAGAGATAATATCTGTAGAAAATGAATTCCCAAGTTCTTTTCCTGTTATGACTTTCAAAAACTAGGAAGAAATCAGTTCTGTCGCTTCGCTACCTTAAACCACAACAGTGATAACTCCAATTATAAAATATCAAACAAGGTAATGTCAGGAAAGATAGTCCTAGTGACGACACTTGATGTTATCAAAACTTCATCACATTCTTTTTGCGTTCTGTTGTTTGTGGTCAAACTACCCTTAATTTGATTGTGAACTGGTGAATTGAGATAGTGTACATGATGAGACACACAGAGACAAAAATAAAAATAGACAAGAATTAAAATGAATCAGGGAAAACAGATTTCAATAGATATTTTCTCAACGTCAATAAAGGATATTTTGGAACACACATTGTTTTCTACGAATCGAATGCCCTAAGCAAATAATCATTGATATTTTTCAGCTGGCAATGTGTTCGAATTAGCATCGGCATTCGAAAACACCTTTGACACACTTAAACCTGCTGTGAAGAAAGTTGATGTGACAAAGTATATTGCATCAATGATTGGAGTGGTGGAAGAAGCATGTAACATTCTGTTTACAGGAGAAACCGGAGCTAGCACTATGGTACAAACCGTTGCAGCTACGAAAGGAGATTGCTTCGATCTTAAGGTTTGTAGACGAGAAAAATTGTTCTTTGCATTGCATCTTTAAAGGAACTCCGTACCCATTTAATAAGTTAAGCTCGGACGATAGTAAAGACATATTGCAATGTGGAAAGCAAAATAATCTTGGCTGCATCACTACAGTATAGAAAATACAGGTCTCTAAAGGAGTCCCACGGTCGCCGCCATTTTCTGAGCCAGAG
>JAOBRC010605008.1:0-10920 GCA_027575255.1 Scolionema suvaense
ACATTAAAAACACAGGCATACTTTTACACAAATCCTGCATATCAACATTGCAAACGGGGGGAGGGGGGGATAATACAAGACTTCCACTACCACTACTGATCCTGATGTGCCATTTTGTCTACTATATTTTCTCCGGGATTGTACTTCGTGCCACAAAAGGGTTCAGTGGTTTTAGCACGTGGTTCTGTAAGAAAAAAATGGAAAATATCCATTTTGAATTTTGGCGAAAAATTTGCCTGTGCTTCAAACACACCCATCTTAACTTTTGTTTTAGAGCAGGGTATTAGACCAAAATTTGATAGGGAGTTCAAAGCTATGACGACCTTGTACAAAATAGAACATCTTCGTGGCCATATACTTTTAATCAAAAACGGGACACAGATAAATTGAATAAACATATTATGTCACTGACAATTGTCTCGATGCTCACCACATCATCTTCAGAGTGGCAATAAAAACGTCGCGCTAAAACTATTTGCATGAAAAGGGGTAATCAGACATCAGTATTTGGTGTAACAAATGCACATATAACAAAGACACAAAATAAAATTGGGAAACAAGTTTCCCAACAGTTAATATTGATATAGACTGAGTTTGGTAAAAGCTTCACAACTATTCATCAGTTTGTATTTTTGCATGCGTAATGTTCCTTTTATTTTGAGTTTCGGTGATGTTACTTGGAAATGATATCTCACTTTATTCTGTGACCATATGATGTAATATGATCTGCGATAGCTCACTGGGCGGTATTAGTAACCGCTGAAAAGTGCCACTCTGAAGATGATGCGGTGAGCATCGAAACAGTAATATTGTCAGTGACATAATCTTTATTCAATTTATCTGTGTTCTGTTTTTGTACGAAATAGTTCCCGTTTGCCCCCAAAATCACGTTGCTTTGTTCCTAAAAAAACTAAGCTTGGGTCAGTTTCGCTAGGATTTGCTTTATTGGACCTGCATTTTATCAAGCATTGAAACAGTATTGTACAGGAAAAAAATTTACTTACTTAAACTTTATATTTTCGGGAATTTTCTACCCTTATTTAGAGATTTACCCAAATTAGGCAACCCACAACATGTCAAATTTGGTCTATCGATCAATTCCATACCAGCAAAAAATCTGGGTTTGGGAAAACAGGTTCCAATAAATGCTCCTCTTTTTTTTCTTTTCTTTTGGGGGTGGGGGATATCTGGTACGGGGTGAAGCTGTCTACTGTGCAGTTTCTGGCAATTTACGCTAGTAGAACAAGTTCCACGCCCTTTGTTCTCTAAATAACCTGATTAAAAAATTTCAAGCCACGCCCAAAAGACAAGCCTTACCACACCCTGCAGATACACTAGAAATAGTATAGCATGATTTTTCAAAACTCAGAAATAGTAGGTCTCTCAAGCAAAATGATTTGCGGCTCCTCGTGAGACGGAACGTAGCAAAAATGTGCATGTGCCAATGTATTTTGGCAAGGATTTTAGTTCTATTTCATTGCCTGAACAGGTTCACAGGCCACCTCAGACAGATGTAAACAGCATTGGTAAAATCTCGAAAAAATGGAGAAGTGCCTCCCCCCTCCTCCAATATAAGTCTGACCCGTCTAGCCGAGTCTTTGACCCGTGGAGCGTTCAAATTTCCTCCACCCCTGAACAATGCCTTTGGTCGTTAGCTTGTGGTTACCGTAATTATCTGAATTAGCGCCGGGGCGCTCATTTAATTTTCTACCTTTCGGATGAGGCACTTATTTGAGGGGACGCTCATTCAAGCCGGGGTGCTCATTACAAAAACTACAAATAGGTACAAGCAATAGCGAATAATTTAGAAATCATTACGGAATGTGTTTGCAAACTCCCTTATTATAAACAGCAAAAGAAGAATATCTGACTGAAGATAATTCTTCTCTTGTCCATCATTGTTACAAACTACCTGAGTAAGCACCTACGCATATCATACATTACAAATTTCCAAATGAGCGCCCTTTTCCTGGTTTGAGAGGGGCACTCATTTAGGCCGAAGCGCTCATTAAATTTCTCAGCTGTCAAGGGGGGCGCTCATTTGCCGGGGCGCTCTTACAGGCCACGGCCATATTTTTGCGCAAATCTCAATATGTTTTGCACTTGACTGTACTGGTCCTCCGTAGTGCCTCTTCGTGTCTCTTCCACATAGAAAGTGCATTATACCTGATTGCTTGCAGATCGACTATAGCAGTGCCTGACCAGCCTGACGTTGTTTGTTGCTGTTTGTCAATGGATTTTGTATTATTTGGTCATTCTTATTAAATTATTCTTATTTTTCAATGATCAAGTCATTGTAGCTACAGCTGCATTGGATTGATTATCTTTATTCCGAAATGCATTCCTCGGGCGCTTGTCTCATTCTTAAGCGCCCCTTTCCTGGTTTGAGGGGGGCGCTAATTTAAGCCGGGGCGCTTATTAAATTTCTCAGCTGTCAAGAGGGGCGCTTATTTGAGGGGGGCGCTCATTTAAGCCGGGGTGCTCTTTCAGATAATTACGGTTGCCAATAGCTAGCTAGCTGAAGCTAGCTAGCTAACACTATGTGGTGTAGCTAGCTAGCTAGCTATACTTTGACTCGATCGAGTCTCACTTATATCACACAATCGAAAAACCTGAATCAGCAATAGACCAGAGAAAGAAGCGAGACTCGACAGATTCAGTTTCATAAAATAGATTCCCATACAAACTCTTGCATCTGACTGGCCAGAACTGGACGGTAGGCTCATGCATCATTGTCCTAAAAATACAGTCCAATCAAATCACTTGTTCGCAGACAAGCCAATTGTTTTTTGGGCAATATCAGAAATACGTGTGACTGCCCGCACATTTGTTAGGGGGTTTGCTTAGTAACTAAAGGTGTTACAAGGATAAAGCTGCTGTTCTAGTTTGTTCTCTATGGCTAAAATAGAAGTGATATATGTATTTGAAGAAAATTGTCTCGACTTCTACTGCGTTTCTGTCTCAGCAGAAAGATCTGCGTTGTGATATCGTCATAGAACTACAACCACATACACCCCCTGGCATGAAATAGCACATCTGCTGGCCAGTAAACACGATCTACCGCTGCAGAATTATAATAATTATCTGAGACGTATTCGTCAAGTCCTCGCTCCCGTACAGCTTGAGGAAACATGGATAAAGATTGTGGTTGTCAATGAAATATGGGACGACTTTCAAGTCAAGCTATACTTAGCTAGCTACATGATTGACATTTCGTTGGCTTTACGTGTTCTTCGCTTCTGTCATGCACTCAATCTCTCGGTAGGTAGCTATTCTTGCTGCTCTATTTTTCATTCAATTGAGTAGCTAGCTACCTAACCTACATTACGCCCACATCTGCTGGTTAATTGGCTAAGCTGTTCTTCGACAACTCACTTAGCTATATCTTGTCATAGAAAGTGCCACTTGTTTGATTTAGCATATCTTTATCCTTCCTAATAATTCTTTATACCTACCTATATAGCTATATATACTGAGTGCATTTGTCTGGACAATCGGATCACTCAATGTTTAGCAAGACTGTGTCCTTTGGTCAAAGTACCATAGCTATACAGGGGTGTAGCATGCTTTTTGGGGTTGGGGGGAGGCACAGTGTATCTTGATAGAGTATCTCCCGGATCACCCTCATGGTAGCTAGCCTGCTCACAGACTGCTCGAGAAAGTTAGCTTCTCTCGCAGTCTGCTCACTTCAGTACGCTAATGCAATTTGCTACATCAAGCGAATTCAATACCCTATTCAGCAGACGGCTGTGCCACCTGCTTTCATACTGCGCAGAATGCAATATATAAATAAATTTGAATCTTGGCGCGCTTTCCAGCTGTTTGCTACGATACATCGCGTAATTAGTTGCTGTGCCTTTGTTTTGTTTTCGTGAGATCTTGTTAAATTTTTACCCTGATGCATAACATTAACCTAGCAAACAAGTGAAGTGCACTAGGGCTGGGAGCAGGCTACATGGTAGCCACCATAGGAAAAATTTTGAAAACGGGACATGTAATTCAGAATTTTTTTCCCATCTCGTAAATGCACTATATGATCACTGTAATTGGAAACTGCAAGCATCTTCAAAGAGAAATTCAAATCTTAGAAAATTAGTGTAGGGGGGGAGGTGCATTGGCTTCCGCTGCTCCCAGATGCTACACCCCTGCTATAGATAAGTAGTTATAGCTAGCTAGAAGCGTGCGTTTCTATGAATTATGCAGTTGCATTGAACGTTATTTCAGGCTTTTATTCAGACAGGTTTTTGGAGCCGCCTAACGGCACCAACAGCTGAATCTCAGAATTGGGTTTTTAACTGAATCTTTGACTTCAAAATTTTTAAAACCTACCCTGGACGGATGTCCAGTCTTGTCTTCATCCTGCAGCAATCGAAATTATTTCCCCTTTCAAATGCTGCTAGACAAATGCTATTCACACCGGAAGAGGAGTTACTGAAAAATGTATTCCATGGTAAAATCTTGTCTAAATACAATCATGATATACACATAAAAATGTATGCGCGCCTCTTGTACCCCAGCTACGTTCACTGCACAAGAGGCGCAAGACTCGCTACGCTTGCTTTCTTATTAAGAATATGCTAGCACTGCTTCTAAACTCAATCTTGCATGCAAAAACGGCCCCAGCTCAAAGTGTTTGCATGAAAGCCTGTATTTGAATGTGTGATAGGTAGCTATGCTTATCTCAATCAGTCAGATCAGGTTTCCTTTTTGTACACTAACTGTTTTGGGAGCTTTCTTCATTGCATGCATTCATAGTGCGCTAGTGTCATGCCTGATGCGATCCCATCATGCATTTGTTCAATCTAAGGAGTACTCTTCTGTGAAGGAATCTAAGCAAGCACATATACACCGGTGGGTACAAAGGTCGGGTAGCCCGGGTAGCTCGGGTAATGAAAACATTTGCCCTCAAAACATGGCTTCTAGCAGCTCTGACATGACTGATAGTTTCGAATGTTGTGGAATATTCTACTGACTTGAACTGATTGTTTCGAATGTTGAAGGATGAAATTTCATATGAATGGTTTAGAGGCAAAGGGAGAGGGGGGAGGGAGGGGAAATTTGTGACCTTTTGTGAAGTTTTTGGTGCAGAAAGAAACGATACATGTACACGAGATAAACACTTTTCGCCATAGAAAAATGTTCGTTTCACTATGAGGAAAATGTGTTTGGCTCATTCAGGATACGGATTTTTTCTGAATAGGGTTAAGAAACAAGCATTTTTAAGGTAGTCCTCTTGGTATGTGCAAGAGGAGAAAAATTGTCCTTTTTTTAAACTTGGGAGTTTATGGATTTACGTTTTACTTCTGATATTCCTAAAAAGTAATATATTCCATGAAAATTTTGTGGGTTTGCGATCGCGCTCGGAAAACTGTACCAAGCTGCAGTTCTGAAATGTGGAACTTGACCACGCGATTGCTTAGCGTTTTTATTGTTTGTATAAATATGAGCAACTTTGTTTCAATTTCTGTCAGAAGTGCGAATTAAAATCAACAAAATGACACTCTTTTTCACTATATAAATTGCCAAACTGAGACGTGCTGAAATGTAACTTATGGCAAAAAAAAACAACCCAAAAAAGTAGCATGGCTGCCACGTTTTCATGAGAAAGGTATATCCAGAGGACACTCAGGAATGTTCGGGAATGACAATTTATCCCAGTGATAAAAAGGCACGTTTTCTTTGCTTGAATGTCAAGAAGTTTCTTTCTTTAACGAAATTATATGAGAACATGCCACTGAGGTATACTTCCACTTCATGTGTTTGGTAACCTCAACTGTGGCCCCTATGCTAAGTATCGAAGAACGCGTGTTGTTGATTTCTTGCTGCTTATATTGCTCGGGCTTCCAACACGTATGGCATTTGGGGTTCGAATGCTTATGGTGTTCGGGCTTAACTAAATGCTATCGTTCTGAGCCATTACCCGAGTTACCCGAGCTACCCGACTTTTGTACCCACCGCATATACACCCATGCTGAGGCAAACAAGGGTGTGGAACAGTTGTAGAAGAGAAACAACGCAGCATAAGAAAGACGTCGGTGAAAAAGAGCGTTTGGAATCTTTTATGAATTAATAAACTAACTATGTGTATGACACTATAACTAATTCTCTCAAATTGGTGATTCTTAAAAAGTCGATTGGGGACATGGATCGATGGGAGGTGTTCGTATAGCATGGATCCCTGTAACGCAGGAGCAGGATCAGATAGAATATTCAGTCATTTATTGGGACAGAAACTGCACTACCACTATGACTCTATGGTAGATATTTCCGTCATAGGCACTACCAAAAGAAATATGTCTTTGCCTTGATGTTCAATTGAATTTTATTAGCCACCTCTCAGGGTTCATTATCACGAGGTACTATGTTTCAAGGGTTTAAGGTGTAGCCTAATCTGTTGACGAGGATAGTATTTACGTCCTGATGTGTAAGAGTAACACAAGTATATATATGTACATTGCATTTGCTCCGAAACAACACTTTTTGCCTCCCATGCCTCTTACTGACTTGATTTCATTGGGCACTGATCTTGTCAGGGCATATTCAGAAACTGTAGGGCAGCATGCAAAATTTGTCAAAAAGTACATTTAAAAAGTCAAATAAGACACAAACTTGCCTGCATACTGTAGTGTTGTGCTTTGAAGCCAAGGGCATAAAGGAGCTTTATTTCTGATTTCCAGGGCATTGTATGTGATATTCACTCCCAAATTGAAGCGAAAATATGACCTGCCTGTTCAAATTTTGGAAATTTTCAGCCAATCATTACCAAAGTCTCTTCTCCAAGCTGATTTTAGCAAAGATTTTTGGCAAATAATTTTTGCTACTCTTCCTTACTGTCCCTTCCTACTAGCTACGTAGCTAGCTATATATCCTATTTGGTATTTCGTTCTTATTCATGCCAGCTGCCTATATACTTATCATTTTACCTACTTATTGTTTTTTTCAATGTCACTGTCCTTACACTTTTCTCCCTCTTAATTGTTGGTAGTGATTGCGTTCCTGTAGCTATATCTGTGACGCCTGCTATTTGTTCACACCAAAGTTTGGTTTGGAAGCCGTCCCCAAACAAAGCCAGAAGTGGTAACTGAGCGATCGAAGCATTCCTCCTACTGGCCGAACTTTTTCATTTTGTGGCAATATGATGGCTGGGACCCAGCTGTCCAGTGACTCTACTAGATGCTGCCTACCTATAATCTACCTATACTCTAAAATGCCGCATTAAAAATCTTTTCTGTACATGTTTTATTAAAAGTTTGCCACATTGCTATGTGACTCATCTAAGCATATCAGATTATTTCAGTATCATGGCCTAAAATATTTCATGAATCTTGAATCTAATCTATCTAACAGATTCACCATATTTTCCGATGAATGTGGTCAATTAATGAATCCAAGTGATCCTATTCACACTGGTAAGTCAATGTGTGGAGGTTCACTGAAAGCAGTTTAACTATAGTATATATATAAATGCAGTTTAGCAGCACAGGTTTATGATGTTTACATGAGTTGATGAAATTGATTCTTTTGTGAATCTTTGTAAGTGTGACTTCTACTGCTTATTGCGTATAGTATGTATTAAAGAACATAGGAGTCCCAAGGAGTGGCCTGGTTACAGAGCAGAAAACCAAAACAGCCTGGACCATCATGGACTAGTGCGGACTTCAGTTAAAATCAAGATAGCTAGGATAGTAAGACATCATGCAGATTATGTCAAAAAAGCGCCGATATTGAAGCCTAATGTGGCACAATTTTGCATATACAGTCCAGTATTTTGAAAAAAAAGGCGTGAAAAGGCATTAAGAGGCCATTCAAAAAGTATGTACTCTCTGGAAGGGGGAGGGAGTAACCTTAAAAATGAACGAAAACAAGCACAGGAAGGACAGGTGTCCATCCGAAAGTGAATTACCTTTTGAAAAAATAAAAACCGCTCAAATGCTTTTCGTCAACGCAGCACTTCTCCACTGGGCCCGGCACTCTGCCATGCTTTCAATATTTCCTTCCTAGCCAGTCAGTAGTTGTGGAGGACCACAGCAGGCAGAAAGTCATTTCTTATTAAAGAGATTGATTGATTTCCGAACATATAGCTATGCGCTTTTTCATTTCAATGCCTTGTGGTTAAACTGCATGCCCAGGCTGTCCTTAAAAAGGTCTACGTTGCGTTTTCAGCTATCCGGCCTGTCCCAAGTCTGATTTGCCCCGTTCTGCATTTTACACCTCCTTCCACACATGGCATCCATGCTCACATGTCTTACAATACAATGATCTTCAGGAAGCTATAAAGTTTCTGCTGGGAAGTTTATCCTTGGCGATTTAGCGAGAAAGAACGTGTGAGATGATGATGAGAAAACTGTTTGCATCTGCCAGGACGGAAAAAGATGTATATACTAGCTGCGTAAGCTCTAGGCCAGAATATATGTCAAAGAAGTAGATTAAGTGTTCTTCATTGATTGGTTTGATCTGGGGAAGTTTGTATTCAGCAGAAACATCTTACTTGCGGCAGCAAAACGTCGTGTTTGGCTGTAGCTAGATGCCTTAGGTAGAGCCAAGTGGAAAAAAAAATGTAAGTTGTATTCCAGTTGGTAGAGGTAGAGCCAAGCGGCAAAAAAATGGTGAGTTGTATTCCGGTTGGAATATTTCACCAAAAAAGTTTTTCCGGCCGACCGGTCCTCTTGAAATTCTGTCGACCGGGTAGCCGGAAACAGACATTTTTTTAAGGATGGCCCCATCATGGGCACAGCTCTTGCGTGCTTGTCCGAGGATGAATTTTTTAGCTGTGTGGTTAAGGAACGGGCAGAAACAAACATGAGGGTAGGCGGGCAA
This sequence comes from Scolionema suvaense, assembly GCA_027575255.1. Classification (NCBI taxonomy): domain Eukaryota; kingdom Metazoa; phylum Cnidaria; class Hydrozoa; order Limnomedusae; family Olindiidae; genus Scolionema; species Scolionema suvaense. Next base: position 8,818 of record JAOBRC010605008.1, read on the forward strand.
AAATTGATCGGTTTTGAGCGTGAATACTTTTTGAATGACCCTTAATTTCAACCAATTTCTGTGAACATGGTGTGCGAGAATCATATGCAAGTGAAGGTTAAAATTGTTGTGTATGTATGGTGCACGATGCAGTAGCATTAAGCTATCACTTGTCCCACAAGTCAATTTTGTAGAAACATGAATTTTGCTGAGAATGGTGTAGTTGAAACTAAGTTGCATTAGGCAGTTGCATTTACTATGCTATTTCCAATTACTTCAATTTGTAGTTGTCACTGATTTATTATGAAATCTTTTTCTGTTTAGCCACATTTGTTAAGGTAGTGTTCCTTTGCTTTGCTTGCTTCAGATTAAATGGTTTTAGTTTTTATGTTAGAATTTGTGTGAATCCTTCAATTGAAATTGTATTTTCAGATGTAGCATAAAATTAGTAAACAGGAATTTCTCTTGATCATGGATGTACCTCCAGAAGATCCACCTCCTCAGTTAATCATGGAACAACCTAGACTGGCTCCTCCTTCATTGCTGACTGATTTTGATGCTCTTCCAGTAGAGGAAGATAAGGAGATGGTTGGCGTTCCGCCAATTTTGAACAATATTCACAGTCCTATTTCTATTGGGCGGATGAGAGTTAATAGTCGATCAGGAATTCCATTGCGGTTGGCACAGTCTTGTCTTAATGTGAAGCCATATTATTTGCATTCATCTGATAAACATCCTAAAAATCTTCTAACCATGCTTGAGGAACTCCGTAAAAACAAAGAACTTTGCGATGTTGTCATCAAGGTTGGACATAAAAGTATTAATGCTCACAAAGTCGTCTTGTCAGCATGCTGCCCTTATTTTCATGCTATGTTTACCAGTGAAATGGCTGAAAGTCGACAAAGTGAAGTGACTATTAAAGATGTTGACGAGAGAGCAATGGAAGCTCTTATTGATTTCACATATACAGCATCAATAAAGATCGATGAGACTAATGTGCAGACCGTTCTTCCTGCTGCTTGTTTGCTGCAGCTAAATGAAATTCAAGAAGCCTGTTGCGAGTTTTTAAAGAAGCAGCTAGATCCATCCAATTGTTTAGGGATAAAAGCGTTTGCTGATACTCATGCATGCACTGATTTGCTTCATGTTGCAGATTTGTACACATTACACAATTTTCAAGATGTTATCAATAGTGAAGAGTTTCTGCTTCTTCCAGTCAATCAATTGTGCGATATTATTTTAAGTGATGAGCTGAATGTTAACTCTGAAGAAGAAGTTTTTACTGCAGTTATGAGATGGGTGAAGTACAATTTGGCTGAACGTAGAGATGCACTTCGCGAGGTCTTGAAACATGTTAGGTTGCCTTTGGTCAGTGCTCGTTTTCTCGTAGGAACTGTAAGTGCTGATTTGCTCATCAAGACTGATGAAGCCTGCAGGGAACTAGTTGACGAAGCTAAAAACTACTTGTTGTTGCCAGAACAAAGACTTCTAATGCAGGGAGCTCGTTTTAAGCCCAGGCAACCTAGCAAACGTGGTGAAGTGTTATTTGCTGTTGGCGGTTGGTGCACTGGTGATGCTATTAATAGTGTTGAAAGGTATGTTATTATTAAGTTTTTTATTAAGACATTGGAATCCAGCTCCTTTTGATGATTCATCTGAAATTTTATTGTAAAATATATTATGAACTTTGTTGGTAGGTTTTGCAACGTTTCCGGTGTAACAACAACGTTCGATGGGTGGTGGCCCCTAGTAGGGTAGGGCTGAGTGCCTAATTGATGTGAGTGCCCCCGCAGAATTGTCCAGGATATTGTAATGTGTTAGCAATTAGAATATCACATTGTTTTGCCAAGAAAAGCGCAAACCATCAGGACGGAAGGGCCGGTGACACGCAGAAGAGGAGATTGGAGCACCCTGCTGATGGGCAATGCCCTGTGAGACTATTAACCATACTGTGACAGGCCTTTTCCCGAAAATTTCTTATCGCGTGCACCAAGTCGCACACGAAAATTTAGTTTTTTTATCGAGCGCGTGCGACTTTTCACGAACGTTTAGCATAATCGTTCCCAACCGGAAATTTCTTGATTACACTTACGTGGTTGAGAACCATTCTTCAGCCAGCCATGT
>JAOBRC010605119.1:0-10919 GCA_027575255.1 Scolionema suvaense
AACTCTCTTCAAACTATGGCGCACTGTCGTTTTTTTTTACTTCCTAGGATGCGTTGAGTATAGAATGAATCTAATTCAAGTTCGTGACGTATCGTGTGTAGGTCGAACGAAATCTCATTCTGCGCCCAGTCCGGAAAAGCGGACGCATCCGATACATGTAGATGTTCCGAAAATGACTGGACGATATCGTGCTGACTGTGATGGAATTGGACATGGTTGGAAGCGTTACCCGTATAAGTAGTCGGAATATAATTAGAATTTGAACAGTATGAAGAACGCGTGAATTTGTTACTCCCAGAGCGTCGACCCCTTTTGCAAACTTCCTCCCTCCTGCATTCATCAGTAAGTTTACGTTGGTCTTCTATCTGTGCTTGTTCTAATTTCCTTTTTCTCTTACTGTCTATTGGTTAGAAAGACCATCCTGTATTGAACGTGCGCTTTCGAGGAAGAGCATAGCACTGTACAAAGACTCAATTAAATCCGCTCCTTCAAATAGCTCCTCCCCCCTCAAAGAAATCCCCACAATCGAATAAGCCTCCACCCTTGGAAGTGTCACCCGAAGTAAATGGTTGAATTTTTTTCAAAAACCTATCAGAACCAACAAAAGTTGCAATATTTCATTGAAGTAATTGTTGATTAGTTCGGCCCTTGTTTTTTTTTACCGTAAATCAATTCAGGATTTTGAGAAAATTGTTTCGTTTACGAGTCCCATTGTTAGAGCAACATACCGCTCTAAAACCAAATTCCACATGGTGGTAGATCTTGCAAAAATACGGACACTGGTTTTTATTTGGGCCAAAAAGCTTCGGTAGTTTTTCTGCAATGTCACTTAAAAGTTTGATATTTTGCACTGTTCCCTGGATTCTCAATTTTGCTCATCAGTGACGTCATATAGGACCGTGTTTAGAGTCTATGGTGTTCGTTAGTAACTGAACATTGGACGGATTCCTTTTAACGCTATGAACAACATATTGCACCCCTCTTTGAGATTAAGGTGCTGGCCGCACTAAAATCTGACTTGAACATGACTAGCGAAGTCAGAAACCGCCAACGCTATCATCTCAACAATCTAGTGAAATCTGACTAAACCATGACTAACCTTGTGGCCGCACTGGAAAGATCTGACTTCTGTTATCAGAAGTTTCTTCTTAGAATAACTGGCAATTAATGGTCACAATAATCATTATTTCCGATCATATCTGTAATTTGTTGTGTGCTCTGCTGACATTTATGTCAGTTTCATCGATGCACTATTAGAAGAACAATGCTAGTCATGTTTCAGTGCTGCTTCGAGGTAACCCTACGGCATCCTTTGAAGTTAGTCATAAACTGGTACCCAAGCTAAAAGTCACACTTGGGGTGGCCGTACTACAAGAGCTTATTCCAAATTGCTGTCATTGTTCCACGAACAAAGAAACTAACGCTAGTCATGTTTTAGTCATGTTTTGAGATGCAGTGCGGCCATCACCTAAGCAAAATTTATTTTCACACATCAGTTCAATGAGTAAGAAATTTTCAAGTAAGATAGGATAATTCCACTTGGTCTGACCCTCGGTCATGCATAATTACTGTTTTGAGGGAAAATGGTAGCAAGCCAAAAATTCTCCATAACTTTGAAAGCAGATATCTCTGGAACTACAACACCTTTTTAATGAAATAAAGAGCTTATTTCGAGTTTTTGAAGACTCTATTACCACGCCAAATTTATTTTAAACCCGTATATTGCTTTAACAAATTGCTGAAAATCTGATAGCAAAGAGGTCTTCTGGGAATGTCGATGTAGTAGTTCCCTCCCCCATCGAATAAGCCCTCATCCCTGAATCCGTTTCTGAAAAAGCCCCCCTGAGGGTTTAATCGAGTCATTACGGTATGCTCAAAATTGATACCGTCACAACTCCGTGCGTATGTTATTTTTACTTCCTTTCTGTATTTTGTCCAGATTAACAGTCTTTGCACACCGACCTATGTCCTTGTTCCATTTGTGTATGTCGATAAGTCCTTGCCAGTTATGAAGAATTAGAGACTGTTGAATATTGCACACAGTTTTGAAGGCCTTCCAAATTTTTGTGTAAAAATGCACATAGGAAAAAACATGTACTTCGAACTGCATTCGACGGATAATTTTGTTGTGTCGTTAGGACATAATTTTACTACTTGTTATGCATAGCAATTGTTGAAATTTTTACGGTGCTGTAATTTATTTGTGAATTGTTACATACGATGAAAAGTTTGAAAAGCTATAAACTGTAAATATATATTGATTGAACGTGTGTTATATACATATGAAAAAGACCAGAGAAGCAATGCGTGTGTAACCTTTTCATTTTCTCTGTCATTTTGCATGTCTAGTCGATGTGGATCACGCATACTGTAGCTTCTACAGCGTTATGAAATGTATCTATCAGCTCTGAAAGATTGGATTGTCTCACTTCTTCACTGATTCTAACTGCTCCTTTTCTTCTTCGGATTGTGCATTATTCTGTGCAACATTTCAAAAAAAAATATGTTGAAACAGAATATTGGTGAAGCTCCTTCCGTGTATTATCCGCCAAATAGATGTGATAGAACATTTGTAAACTTTTGTTGGTGTTATTCTATTGCAAATACACCTAGCAAAGTGATGTGACAGTGGCAAGATTTTGAGAATGTGATTTGTCTAGTTTGTCTGATGCATGCATTTCAGCTTTGAGCGATTTAGCATTTGCTTAGCCCTCCAGTGACTATCGACCAGCCCGGCGGCAGCTAGCCCCTCTCTTCTTCTGTGAATTCTTGGAATTGCCTGGATCGATCGAAGCGTAGTGCGCGCTTTATTTTTTTTTTTACAAGCAACGCGTTTTTTTGTCTGAGCTTCTATGTCGCTTAAGTTTTCCTCTTGTTCAGGCTCAATTGTTGCTTAGCTGTTGCATGGTCCCCATTAAGAGGCGTATTGAGATTTTAACGGAGAACTCTGACCCCAAAACCTGTGGACCTTGAGTGGTAAATGTGACTGTTATGTACCCATATATCAACTCTCAACTGTATTCTTTCATTGTTGCAACCAAAAACAGTTCAAAGATGTACCATCAAGAGCCCATCATGACGCCCGCCGGCTTCTTCCGTGGTCTTTGCTGCATGATAAAAAGCTGAGACTTAGGGGCTGTGCGAACCAAACTACGAAAAAGTTTTGCCACCAGTATTCAAAAACCGTTGAACTCGGAACATGAATTTCTCTAATGGAATGTGAATAATTCGGGCGAATATTGCCGTGGGCACTGAAATATTAGAAAAATATTGTTATTTCATGCCCAATTGTTCCTTAATGAGTGTTAACTTGCCGAGAGCAGGACAGGTATCCGCATGTATGCAAGATTTTGAATGGACTTTAGTTACGGAGAACGCCAAGGTGAGCTGCTTTATTCTTCTTATCTGCTAATCGATGAAGTAGCTCGAGAGATGTACTTTACGGCATGTGTAGCGTCCATTTCTATTATTCTTTGAACAATAACGCCTGAGTTAGTCAGGAGATGTTCAAGTTTGCATGTTTGGTGCGCACACCCCCTAGCTTGCGTTAGCACGTTTCAATGACAACTGGGCTCGTGGATTGATATCAAGAATAAAATACTCATTGGCTGTGTTCACACGAGACATCAAGCAGACTAACATCAGGATGGAAAGCGCTCTACGTCACCAACTCTGGCGCATCTCAACATCGTGATGCTCACTATTTTGCGTTCTCACGAGTCTTGAAGGTGGTACCTGTAATCACAGACTATAATTAACGCATGTGCTGCATTCCTCTCAAACACAACACGTTCTCGTCATGGCGCAGATGAAATCCCGAATACGATTGACGGGAGCTTTGATAAAGATCTTCCATGAATAAATCCTGCAAGCTTCTGATTGGATAAGTACACGTTGTTTTCTCAAGAAGCACGAAAAATCAGTTAGGCCAAATGTTTCTTAATTTTTCATTAATTTGAGCCTAAAATGTTTCTTAAAAGTTTCTTTATTATCCGGCTGTCCGTAAAACCTTCCTTCCCCCAATTTTATGATTCACCATAACAAAACATATATGATCCAGTGAAGATGAGCGCCACAGCATTGGTTCTGTGTTATTCCCTTATTCCAAAGCTGGTTTCTCCTTGCTATGGCAAGTAAATGGCCTTTATTGAAGGGACGTGAATGCTTCACCAGCTGCTCCTATAAGAAACTTGCTTGTGATTGTAATTTTTGAGCCTGAGCATGTTTCTTAGATGTTTCTTAATTCTCAGGGTACTTGTTTCTTATAAATGTGTTTCTCATAAATAAAAAACATGTCAGGTCTCTGTGCTTCAAATGCAGCCCTGCCACTCGGTTCAAGGTGTGATAAATCTCTGTTTCAAACCTTGATGAATTCAAGATTGAACGAAAAAAAATTGCCGTTCGCATGGAGTTCATACGGGCTTGAGCAAATACGCATAACAAATCAGGTAGTAAAGCGCTACAATTCGTCTCGTGTCAACCCAAGGATTCCTTTGGTTCACACGAGACGAATTGTAATGCTTTGCCACCTGATCTATTATGAGTATTTACTCAAGTCCGTACGAACTCCGTGTGAACGGCAATTTTTCTTCGTTCTGTCTTGACTTCTTCAACAAAGATATTATCTCATCCTGAATTAAGCTTCATGGTTGCATTTGAAATAAAGGCAACTTACTTATCCATTATCCAATAGAAGGCAGGCAGAGTTTATTCATAGATGATCATTATCAGAGCTCGTGTCAATCGTATTCGCGATATCTATGACGTAGTCGTGAGAACGTATTGTGTTAGTGGGAAATGCGGCTCTAGCGTTAATTATACTCGGTGGTGATGCGTACCGTTTTTAAGACTGGTGTGAACCCAAAACGCTAAGTATGATGATGTTGACATGGTATGACATGCTCCGGAGTAGGTGATATAGAGGGATATTAATCCTGTTGTTAATCTGTTTGACGTCTTGTGTGAACACAGCCTTCATGTCTCTTTGAATTGTGGTAGGAAAGAGCAAGAAGAAGCAAGTAATGGCTGCTGAAGGTTAGGGGACTGGCTGGAGGGAGAAATGGGATTGAAACGATAACCTTCAAATTTCACACGAACAAGTACGTGTGGTAGGAAATAGAACTTAGCAATTATCACACGATTGCTGTTTAATTCGAACTAGGGCCACTTAGTTTCGGGTCGGAGCTTTCCTTCAACATAAGAGGTGCTTTTTTTATTCTCTAGTCGAACTGCAGTTGGTTAAAAGTTGCTTTCATAAATAAAACAAGCAAGAAACTGATATTGCCAGAAAAAGCGTTCTTTTGCATTACCACAGTCTTTGCTTTCATATTTCGGGCGGTGTCCAGGCTGTTGCCAAACGTTTTCAAAGATTTGAGCCTCATATTGCTTATGAAACAACAAGTTTACTGAAACATTGAAATTTATGAAGTTTCAGCAACAATTCCTACCTCTGACGGAGCCATCTCCTATAAAATACCCTAGAAATAAGTTTTCAGATTCTGAAAGTGAAATGTGATGTACCTGCCTGTTATCCGAGTATATCATGAATCGATTGCAACATTATTCGTTCTTAACCCTATTCTGCGCGGCGGGGGTAAAATTACCTCCCTATCGAAACTTTTTCTCACGTGTGTCAGAACGTTGGTTAAAATCCATGCTTTTTGTGCATGAACATGATTTTTCATGGCTTAGGAACAATTTTGGCGCAAAAATGGAATACAAAATTTCGAAATTTTTTATCCAATTTTGGCCCAAAATGATGAACACCATCAAAATTTGATGACCTTATCAGACCTCTTTGATCAAAAAGTTGAGCATAAAGTCCCTACTATGTTTCTGCTAAGTTCTATCCTTATTGGAGGTATTTTATGGGATTTTCCCTTGGGGTAAAATTTAAGTGTACACTGACTATGGACAGAATAGGGTTAAGATTCATTTAATGTTTTGACCAAATGTCTTTATTCATGAATCGGGAACTTGTGGCATTTATTTGTGAATGTGAAGAATATTTAACAAGAAGATTGCGCTGTATTTATTTGATACAGTGGCATTAAAATAGAATCTTCTGCCTCATCATCAGGAAACTTCTTTTTTGAAACATATCATGTGAGATAGATGGCGAGGTCTGGTCCGAGCTATGGAGTGTGTAGCAGAAGTGTTTTCAAAGAACTATTTTATTACCTAGGTGTGCTAGCAGAACGTTTCTTTTAAGGTCACTCGAAAGAATGAATCAACTAGTCAGGTCATAGGCGGGTCAAATCTGGTAGTAAATACCTGTCCAAAATTTTTGCCGCTTTTCGCTTGAACATCCTGGTCTAGTAGTCGTGTGTTATACCGTAAACCATTGTAGGGTGCCGACCACGAAGATAAGGAGAGTTTCAACACGCACTGCTACATTGTAATCAGTATTTTTTGCTGCCGTTGCCTCAATCCTGGATAAATTTTTTGATACCCATGGCTTTTTTGAGCTTGGAACTGTGCATGGAAAAAGCTCATTGTTTCAGAAGATGCTTTGCATGTGATTAATAATTTTCATTCTTGTTCCTAAATTATGTTACTATTCAAGATGTAAGGTTAAGTTATCAAGTACAAAAAGGGTCTCACATTGCAACTCAAGAGCAAAGAAACATTACTGTATTTCATTACCGTCCTCCCATTGATGTATCTTTTAATGTTTCTAACCGCAGCTAACTTGTATCTTTTAGCCGGGTTTCAATGCGAAAGATGTAAAAAGTTTCCTTGTATGTCCTTTATTCATGAATATGCAAGTAACAGTACGAACTCATCAGACCTCGATATGCCCTCTCCTCTGCTCTTGCAGAGTATGTACTGTGTGTACAAGCGTAAATAGGGACTATTGATTTTCCTTCTCAGGCTGTCTGGCAACTGTACAAAAGATTTACTTGCTTTTTATCGATCTCACTGAAACCTTCTCTTTGTCCAATCTGCTCTTGCATGCTAGCCAACTTGGTGCGGATAGTATCTTGCCTATTTTTTGAGAACGCTTTTCGGCCGTAGTGCATCATAGATTGGTAGTCATAAGGCGTTCCAAGACTGTCAATCATTGAATCTGGCATCTTGTTGAAGTTGCTTTTGTAGGCTGAAAATAAATTGAAATATTTTGTTTATAGCCCTCGCATTTCTGGACACGCTTTTACTTATTTTTCAGAGATTTTAACAGGAATTTTACCGAATATGATATTGCTCAGTAAATGTATGTTTATCACATCATGATTGTTGTTGACTCACCTGGCAGCACGTTCTCCCACTGTATGGTGATGTAGTCATCACGATCTGGTCGCGACTGCTCGTGATAGAAACCTGAAAAAAACAGAGACAGATATCTACATCAGAGATCAATTCACAGGGGAAATTAGGCTGCTTTGGTTAATCTACAAGCTATATTTCATCCTTCTCCGTAGTGGATGGCTACGTGCTACTTTGCAATCTACACTCTTTTTTTATGGGAACAATTTTATAAGAACATGAGCCTCAATTTTGCGAAAAATATTAAGAATAGTTTAAGAACAAACCGAGTCTGAGCTTGTTAAGAACAGCAACACTGATTTATAATAAAGATAATTTCGTTTTTGGATAAACCTAAGACTATCAGGATGAAGTCAAATGTCAATACCTCTTTGGTTTAAGAGATCATTTGTTTGCGAAGAGAACAATTCTATGTTAGAGATGGTTACACTTAAAGCCGGTGTTGTTTTGTAATATTAAGAACAAATTAAGGACAATTCAGGCTGAAAATCAAGGAAAAAGGAAGAACAGCTAGTCTCAGCACAAATTTTCTGGTTCTTATAAAAAACGTTTATTGCGTTTTAAATTTTCCAGGCGGGTGAGCTGATTGATTTCGAACAAAAAAAGATCATTACACCAGCCAAAGTCATTCATAGCAAGATCTACAGATCTGCATGCAGGTTAGTTAGAACTACCAAAGTTAATAGAAACCACGCTATGAACTTTGGAACTACCGAGTGCTTCAAGTTTTTGAGTATTTGAGTTATCGAGAGTAAACTGGAAAGTGTCGGATGTCTCAAACCCAGTTCATTGAAAAAACTGATAACTCGAACTGTCGATGGGTCGAACATTTTTGAAGTCCCCAGGAATTTCGAGTTATCAAGAGTCAACTGTAGTCTTATATTGAACTGAGATGTCGAATGACGGCTTCTGCAATCAACCAGATTTTCCTACTGCTATCACTAAAAGCAATGATATTACTGATAACACTTGCCTATAGCATGACCCAACTCATGCATCACTATTCCTTTCTTCCAGCAACCTCCACCAAGAGTGAGTCGGTTCCGTCCGCCAGTATAGCCCACTAACGTAGAACAACTGAAAGGGAGATATTATTGACATCATCGCTTTGACAATCGTATAAAATACGAACAAGTTGCACTTAGGCCACGTAACAGTACAAGGTTTTTACGATTTCTTCTGTCATTTGGGCGATGTATTACTTTGCTACATCCAATTATTCACGTCTTCCTGAAAGCTTTCGAAAACCGTAGACAGATACCCCTGCCTTTATAGAGATTCAACAAGAGGTTTACCTAAAGCTTGTGTAAGTATAGAATAGCGTCCAACAAGGAAACCATTTATCAGAAAATCTCCTTAAATTGTTGGCTATCATCCAATGTATGTAGAATTGCAATTTTCATGGAGAAAAATGCTGACACTCCGAGTTTTTATTCTTTAGTCTAATTGGGAAGAAGCAGTGTCCGTCGAACTTGCAGACCAGCATGTAACACACATACTGGCAGTTAAAGTTCTAAAAGTGCTGACAGCTGCGTTTCGTGATATCATAAAATCGTTGATTTGTAGAAGTGAGAAACAAAATTAGGGTTACCAAATGTTAATTTTCCAATATAGCAAGACTAATTAAAGGAATAGAATAACTCAGATTTTACTTCTACAGCACTTTTATAAGTTTTGGAGGCCAATTTGTACCCCAACGCCTCCGTAAACTGTGTCCCCCACATGTAAACCAAACAACGTGACCAAAGAAACATGTTTCCAAAAGTAAGTCTATAAGATTTTAGAAAAGGTTAGGGGGTGGTTGCTGTGCAGGCGTTCCAGGAGGTTGGGCTCATTGCGTACCCTCTTCCCTGATTTACCTGCAACCAGATCTCTCTATCCCTCTGTATCAGAGCTTAAAGGTTTAAAATTGAAACATGGCATGCAGCTTTTATTTCATGAAAAAAGTCACTTTAGTTCTAAAGATGTTGAGATCCAAGGTCGAGTAGCTACTATCTTGCCACTAATTATGCATGATGTCATGTGAGTACAACTCAACTTATGCAAATTTCATTATCAATGTACTCAAGATTAGATTTTAGTGAAGGAGTCACTCTTCCATTTTTTAACAAATTTAGATGATATGTAATTGGCCCATTTGAGGAAAATAAGCTTAGCCGTTTGGGTAACTAAGGAAATGATGATGCTTGGCAATGTACCTATGTGACATCATCAAAACGCAAGATGGTAGTTACAAGACATTAGGACAGGATATCCCGAAAACTGCGTAAACTTTCATAACGAAGCAAAAAACAACAAACCAAAGTCATGTTTCTCTCTGGACTCTATTTACCTATCAACATTTTAATTTTGAGCTCAGTTTTGTTGTGGGAAGGGAAATACCGGAGCAGACACTCAAGGCCCCCATGAGGGAATGGAAGTATTTGATATCAGGCTGCTCTTCTATATCCCTAATTGTGAGGCAAATAAATTACCACCCTCCCTCAGTTATGAAGACTCGATTAATTCACAGTTTTTAAAAAGCACGAATCACATACCCGAATCCTACTTGGAAGTATACATAGGCTCGCTCGTTCTTTCTTGGAGTGAATCGGATGCAGGTATATCGATGATAGTCAGCTATAGCAGCCATGATTGCACGAACAGCTTTCGTGTTACCCTCTGAAAGGAAGTCAGGACGAGTAAAGGAGAACTATAGTGGGACTAGAGACGTTTCATCATGGTGGGACTTTCCAATAAACGTTGAACTTCCTTGATGTGAACAGGTTCATGTGTCTAGTGTTGTGTCACAGGGAACCGTGCACACAGACCCCTTGGGCCCATACCCATAGTAGTCCTGGGAACTAGTCCTAGCTTCCCGCGAATAGTAGGTTAGGACTCGCGTGGCGAGCAGTTGGGAGGAAACCACGCCTGGGTTAAGTAGTCCCAGTATTATGTACGGGTTATGTAGTCCTGTAAACGATGCAACTTCAGAATACTTTTGCTATGAAGAGATTATTAGTTTTCCTTCGCTACTTCGTTGTCAACTCGGATAGTACACACTACATCACTAGTCTGCTCCGTTTGTGTGTCACAGACATTTTAATATCACATGTCAATGGGTACGTATGAACTCTCAAAGTTTCCAAGAAGATTGCGTTTCATGGAAGAACTTTCTGGTGGGATGAGCAAGTATCTCAGTGAGCAAATATCATTGTGAGCAAGTGAAGCAACTGCTGAGTGACCATCTGTGAGATACCAAAATCGAGAACGGAAGAAATTGTAATTTTAAACATCTTAAGTAACGAACGTTTTGAGCCCGAAAAGATTAGAAACTATTTTTCCTCTTAGTGCTCACCGTAAGTTGTTACCGCTAAGAGAATATTTCTACTATCATGCGCTTACTCAAACCAACGATCAGGAAAACTTTGATACGCACTACATAAATTTGCAGTTTAGGACATTTACTCCATCATGCCACGGCGGTTTGATTATGTTAAAACAAAAATTCCTTGGTTAAATAGGGTAGAGGTATAATACAGTCTGAACAGAGACTGATTTGCTTACGTAACGAGCTTGATATCACATAGGGAACGATTCCATTTGGCCAGAGGCCTCTCCTTGCAGATGCGAATGGGGATTTTCCTTGGATCAGATTCTTTCTCTGTTCTGGT
>JAOBRC010605341.1:6684-18023 GCA_027575255.1 Scolionema suvaense
GCCTCACTTATACGAAGCATGAAGTAAGGGTCTTGAACGAAGGCTACAAGGGGGCCTCACTTATACGAAGCATGAAGTAAGGGTCTTGAACAAAGGCTACAAGGGGGCCTCACTTATGCTTATGAACCAACAAAAGCAGACTTCAAAATCCCGTGAATTTTATATTTGTTGAATAAGTCTCTCAAACTGAGATCTTTCCAGGTCCATGTGAATCCACGCGAGATTAAGCAAGATTTACATGTCTGCCAGTTTTTTGGATAGATCATTCCTGTCCTATATTTTTACTAGCATTGACTACTTTTTAAAAACACTTGAGCTTTTGGCTTTAGTTTTCTCTGATCAAAGTAGCTAAAATTTCACGATTGCATTTTGAGTGGACAAGCAGAGTTTGCGAAAGAGCATACAAGTCTAAACAAACTAAAATATGCTATGTGGGAGTCAGACTCCCATTGGATTTATAGGCCTGCTAAATGTGTACTCTGAGATAAGACACACTTTTTTGTTGGTGTGTTGTGTGAGCATGCATGTTTTTGATGGGCGATAGTGAATTTGTAGTGGACAAATAACATAGTTCGCTATTGTGTATACATGTCTAAATAGACTTGAATAGTCTCTCAGGCTCTCTTTGGATTTTCAGATCTGCTAAATGTGCACTCCGAGATAAGCTATGCTTATTTGCTTGTGTTTTGTATGAGTATATATATGTTTTCGAAGGGATGGAGACAAAAGAGCGAGAATCAACGATAGGCAAGGAAGTATGAACTCCTCCCAACCTGAATCATACAAGCCTCGCTCCAAAGTACGTAAAGATTGGTTTTGTAGTTTCACCTTTGTTTTGTTTGCCTTGGAATTGTATTTTTCCTGGTGCTTTTAGTATGAACTATTTCCTATTTGATGTCGTTCAATATGGTGGATATCCTGTTTCTAGCTCCTATAGACCAGATGAAAATATTTTTTTTTCGGTTACTGCAGCAAAGCAACTATCTAGCTGGTAGTATGACGAATGGGAAAAATTTTGGCTCTAAATGCTAGTATTAAGAGTTCAACCCCTGTTTTGCTAAGTTTTTAGATGCACTGATTCACAATAAATTCGAAATTTGGTGCAACAGTTATAAAACGGGCAGAACGGCTAGGTAAGATATTTAACTATGAAAATTTTTTCATGTACAGCTATGTATAATGTGAGTATATAGTTATTTCTTAGTTTCTAATTTTGTTCTGAAACTCATCGGATATTAAGTAGTCGTGGTATTTATTTCTCCCTGTTTATTCATCTAGCCCATGATATATGCTTGTGTAGTTATGGTGTCTGTTCATATAAGAATATGTGAAGAACGGTTCGTAAACATAATCCTGCCGGAGCAATGTGCATTCGTAGCATGAGTTTATGATCGTTGTCATTAAATTTTTGATGAACAAATCTTTGACCTGTCTTACATACCAGTTGGCTAGGTCGATAGTTTGTTCAAGCTTGTGTGTACGATATACTCGTTCACTTTATTTTTGTTTTGTTCTCATCTAGAAATTAAAAGATAGCAATAACAACACGAGTGAGCCTCTGGTTAGTTAGGTTTGACTATCCTGTATATCGTATACATCTGCTGTCTTACTTAATTGACATGTGAATTATCTGTAGCCAATCTGTGAATCACTGCATCGTTTTCATTTAGTTTAAAACTGCTTATTATTTTCTTTCCTTGACATCAATTTTGTGTTGTGTTGTTTGCCTGTGTTGCGGGACGGAGGAGAAAAGGAGAATAGTACAAAGTTTTCACTGTATCCCGCGGAGATATGAGCAGTGCTGAAGTTTTCATTTTTCACATTATGCTTTTGCGTCTTACCTCGTCTTTAGTGGTTATACGGATGTGCAGCACGTTACAAATACGAAAAGTGATGAAGTGCTGAAGTAGCACTACAGTACTAGTGAAGTGCTTTATTTTCATTGGGTACTTCTCGATAATGTCATTGTTTCATTCAACCAAAATGAATTAAAGTGACTCAATTTGTCCTATGTACTCTCAACTATCTAATTGTAAGGGGGGTCCAATTGCTAGGGGGTGGAGATTTTTCAGATTTTTTATTGATTGAGGGGGGAGAGTGATAATAAATAAGAGAGGTAGATGCTCTTTTCAATAATTGTAATTTGGGCGGGGGGGGGAGGGGGTAGCGACTTGTTCCGGAAAGGGGCAAGATGATCCTTTTTGTTAGTTCCTTCAGTCCAAGTAAACATACCTCTTGTTCTGACTTCCAATTTTGTATCTTTTACCTCCTACAGTTTAAAAAACCTTGATTTGTTAAGGAAATGCCCTGGTTTTCATACTGTTGCAGTTCTTAGTGAGGGACATAGTACCATGGGGGTGGTGGGCTGTCTCTGAAAAATCTCTTGATTGGGGGGTTGTAGTTAATTGAAATCGATGGTATGTTTTCCCAAATTTCGATAATTTAGATAGTTGAGAGTACAGAGCTTGCTCTTCACTGGCTTGTTAGCAGAGGTGTTCATTTCGCTTCCAACGGAATTGCTGAAGTAGACAGTGACATTTGTGCTCGTTGCTTTATGACCCTATTTGACACGGCCTTCTTCAGACCACTATTTTGCCTGGGTGGAGGTGGTCAATATGACCGCCCTTCTAAAATTTGAGCAGGAGCATCGTGCGATCTCTGAACATGGCATGATTATAGCTACCTTAATTCACTCAAATTTCGCGCTCATCTAATTTTCGCTCCAAGCCGATGCGCGAATAATTGATTGCGCGAAAATACCTATTTTTCGTGCATTTGGGTGCGCGAAAATATGATTTGCGCGAAAATTTTCATTAATGGCGGGGTGCGCGAAAATTAAATTGCACGAAGAGTATATAAAAAAGAATTACAGAACTGATTTTTTTCTCTTGCAACATATCTACATCATATTTTCTCACTATTAATCTTCACAACCGCACGTGAGCACTTGTTTGTAGGCTTTTTTTTCAATAAAGCATTCTGCTTTTCTGGACTAATCATGCGTGAAAAATTCGAGCTTTATACTTCTGCGCGAAAATTAGATTTTCGCGCAACAGCCCTGCGCGAAAATTAAATGCGCGAGAAATTTGAGTGAATTAAGGTATTCCTTTGTCCATTATGTTTTTTATGTATACAAACCATGTCTGCTTCATTTGCAACAGGGCCTCAGACTGACCATGCGGTTGTTGTTTCCAGTATAAATTGCAAAATTTCTGGAAGAAAATGTCTTTACTTTCAGACCATATTATGGGACCATACATTAATGACGTCGGCCAAGAGGGGGAGGGAGGTATGATAAATTTAAGATTATTTTAGATGGTTTGAAGAGAGGGGAGGGGCTAGTAGCAGCAATTTTAGACGTCCTTTCGCACACTTTATTTTATGCTGAAAAATGATTATCAGAACAAATAATGCACGATGATTTCCTCAATTCCATGAAACGAGACGCACTGAAAGTCTACATCAGCGCCAGCGACTATTATATTGTTCACGCTAATCCTGCTATCCAAATTACTCATGCATTGATCTATCAGTATTTAGAGTCAGAAGGGGGTAGGGGGCGGGGTCGTTTAGACGTCCGGAGGAGGAGGGGTCAAGTGTTTTAAGACGAATTCTGACAAGGGGAGGGGGGTCAAAAATGCTAACAATTTTTTAGATGTCATTAATGCATGGTCCTAATAATGTTCTTACTGAAGGAAATGGACTTTGCGATGTAGTACTACCATATCATAATGAGAAATGGTTTCTCTGTATTTCTGATTAGTGTTGACCCCTTCTGATGTGTCAGTGCAACTTAGTGGAAGGTAGAAATGAAAAATCTGTAAGAGATTTATGCCAAGATTTTTTATACATGGTCAACAAATAATCTACTCTATCTGAACGAAATGCCTAATATGGTTAAAAATGCCTGTTAAACATGTCTCATTGATGCAGACTGAAAAAATTTCAGGGTCACAGGATTCTTGGGATATTTAAAAAAAGTTGAGGGGTGGGGGGTGGGGGTTATATTGACCCCTCCCTCCGTGCAAAATAGCGTTAATAATGTTTGGGTTATATAAATCATTGGTATTTTTTGTACCTCCCGTGCAGACACTTCAGGTTTATTAAACGAAGGTGCTTTTTTTAACAATCTCTTTTTGCCTTGCAGAAAGCCGTTCTACCTGCAACTCTGACCAATCAGGGCTTTTCACTCATCACCAATCCACTGACTCGAAACCCAGATGGAAGGGCTGCTTTGGTGCCGACTCTGCCAAAACTGCCTGCTGCTGGTTCGAAACAAAATCAGAAGTTTCCGTCGGTCTTCCCGTCGATCATGGGTCACGAGCGTGATAAAATTAAGGTAGGCTTGATTTGCGATCGATCATGAGTCACGAGCGTGATAAAATTAAAGGAGGCCCAAAGCACTGCAATGCTGTTCTATTGAGTTCCACAGTAGCAGTTTGTGCTCGTCATTAAACTCCTGCGAAAATGTGGCCATCTGGCAACTTAGCTAGAACATATACCCATTAAATTTGTGGTCTATGAAGATTTTTGATCAAAAATCAATCTTTCTTGCGTTAATACAGAGAATATGAACACGGATATTTGTGCCAGCGAAATTGTTGTTTCTTAATAATAAACGTAAAAAATAACGATTTTGGATTACTGCTACTTTCTACTTTCAGCATTTTCTAAGGATATGCTTGCTGGCTTGTAAGAACTGAAGAACGATTCTCCTGTCGAAAGAGTACCATATACATATGCGTTAATAGTAAATTTTGCTACAGTACCAGTAGCCAACACTTGCCTGCTGATTTTGTTTCCTCTCTCTCTCCCCCTCCCCCGCCATGTGATTTTTTCTTGTCCTGCTTTGTTTAGTATGGATTTTGCAGAGTGAGCCGAGCAAGGGGACGGTTCATTTGTCTTTTGAATTCAGAGCTCTGCTATCGGATGTTTGACAGAGCGTTTAACTGGTTTTTGGACAAAACTATTTGATTTTAGGATGCTCTAGAAATATTGAAGATCGGTTCATTTCTCTTTTCTCTTTTTTTTATTTGAAGTGATCGTATGGACTATCCTTCATGCCTGAGAAAACTATTTATGTTGATGTCTAAGAATTATCACTTCGGATTGATTTGGTTGGGTATCAGTAGCTTTGTGGTGGTTTTTATGGGACAATCTAGTATCTGAACTATTCTTGCTTATGGTTTGGCACAATGATTCATAATTAAATTTGTGCGAGTCCACTTACTTCGGCGGCTTGTTCTGTATTTGCATTCTCTTTTGTTTTAGGCACAACAGCAAGCAGCAAAGAGACTCGGTTATTCGCAGTACACACTACCTTCTCTAAATCGATTACGTCACGGTTCTCAGCTTCAATAGAAAGCGAATAGATTCTACTTCAAAAGGAGATCAGGGACCAATTGGAGATGGCACATGCCGAAATACGGGGAAGCAACTTACGTTGACACATAATTATGTGGATACACATTCTGCTTATCAATTCCCCACCCCCGTCGAATTATTAGCGCATGACAGGTTCATGATTACTTGATTTATTTTGCATGGTTTGTGTTTAAATATAACAGAACAGTTTTGTACTGCGTCAAGCCTAGATAGGTGTCTACGTCATAGGACAAGTTCATGGTTTGATTTATTCAGTTGTACAGCCTGCTTCTCAAACCAAGTACGCTGTACTTTCTTTGCTTGCTTGTGAAAACTGGATTCGAGCAAGCCACAGTTTCAAACTATTTTTCCGTGGGCCTGATACCCATACTTATGTCATTTGTTTTGTACGCATCCTTTTCTTTAGGGTGTGATGGTAGCTGATTAGTAGATTCCTGTACAGAGATATCACCTCAGGTGTGGCTTTTATGTTTTGCTTATGCCCATAACCTGGTTTTGATGCACAACGATCGTAACTAGGAAATTATAACTCTTGCTGGTTTTGATTCGCATTTTTCATGTGTATGCGCGGTATTTCTCTTTTTTTTTATTCTGTTTTTATTATACCTTTTCGGAGACGATACCTTTGAGAACTTGCCTGCGCATTTTGCCGTTCTTGCGCTGTCTTTATCTGCCTAGAAGCCGTACTCCTTTGCATTTTTACATGACCAATTCCACTCGTCGGCTTATTTTTGCAAGAATACTGAATTGTTGCCCTGTGTTCTGGTAATGCCCTGTTGCGCTCTCTGTCTTGTGCGTTATAGTTTCTTAAGATTTACAGATGAAGTTTGCATCGATTTGGGAATATGTTTATTTTTTTGTCAGTCAGTTGTTATGAATTTACTAGAATTTTATACTTACATTTATTTTTGGTGTTGCTCCTATGGTTGTCATTATGATTATAGTTTGATAGTGATAGAGATATTCAGTTTGCAAGTTATTTTCACGCGAGTATGTGAATGGGCAGAGCGATAGATGTATAGTTGTCTCACTTTTATTTATGGTTGTTGAGACCTTAATTTTAACGGGCTGTTATATAGTTTTGAATTTAATATATCTTACGGAAATTTGTTTGGATGTTTGCTTGCGGATAAAGCGTTTAGGGTTAGCTATTCTTGGTTTAAGTGTTTGTCTTCTAGTTTTTGTGTGTGTTTTTTTTAATATCTATCTGTTACTTCAATACGAACTTGAGTGACTCCTGACAGGCCCTGTGGTGAAATGAATTCGTGTTGTTGTTTTTTTCAGAAGTTGGGAGCAATTAGCTTTGTTTAGTGCCTAAGGTAGCATTTGAGCTTTAGAACTGTCGAATAAGTGTCGCAAAAATGTTAGTCTATTTATCTGAACTTTGTGGTTCACTTTCTCATTCAGTGGAGTCCACAAGTAATTCTCAGATAATACTTTTAGCAGCATGAACTAGCCTGTAAGTTCAGGTGCCCCGGTTTTTTATTGGTTTGCTTGCTATGGTAATATTTATGCGTTTGTTGTGAGATTCGTGAAAAATAGAGAGTTTATGTTTTGATAGTAGGAAGTACTACAGTTTGATAGTCCGATGTGTCATGTGCTAGCTTTGGACTTTAATTGATAGGTTTTTGTACGAATGACGGAGTGGTTGTGTTGTATACATTTCTGTGTAATGTTTGATAACTAATTTGTTGACTGTTAATTTTCTTGACAAATATTGGGTAAGCAAATCTGGTTCAAGTTGATCATGGTGCTCTAAATATGTCTGAAAAATGTTCAGTGGATAGGCTCATGGACAGTTTTTGCAATGTAGATTGCTGGGTACGTTGTTCGGGCAGTACATTGGGAATATACATTCCATGACAGGGGCGCGTGTTTAAATCTTGAAGTAGTAGAATGCAACCTTAAGGTGGCAAAATGGTCGCAATAGGGCATCCCTGTAGATTGTCGCATCACTTTTGTGTGTACTTTTATCTTTGCATACTATCGGCCATCGCTAAATTATGCGAGAATTTGATTCTTTTTCCCATTCGAGGTCTGTGTTCGACTAGAGTTAGTCGTTTCTTTGTCATTGTTTAACAAGAACATCAACAAGAACTCCGAGTCAGCGATATCAGTGAACGGGACAACCGCTTCCTGCTTCTCTAGTCCGTTGCATGAGTCGCCATTCTGAGCGAAGGAAACTACTTATCTAGCCTAGGTCTATATGAATGGCTCAATTTCCAAAATTGACTCTGAACATATTACTGTTTTTAATTAGTTGATAAAAAGTTACTGGCTATTTCGACTCAAGATACTGACTGTCGATAGATATTTCATATTATTTCTGCATGAAAAGGAGGTCGTGATCACTGCTTAGCCGTGACGAAATATGTTAACTTTAAACCTTGAGAAAGTTTTAAGTGACAGTGGATTAAACTGGTTTCGTTTGCAGATATCAGACTTTATTTTCTTATGCTCGTTGCGTACTATTCCTTTGGTCGTTCAGTTGACGTTTTTATGACGGGCTTGTTGTTCATTTTGGAAGCGGTATGAGTTAAATTAATTCTTTTCTCTCGGGATACTGTGATAAGAAAATACGTAGGCCATGAGTTGTTTCAAGAAACAAAAAATAACGCTGTCCTATTATTAACTTGAAGCATTTTGAAGCTCATGTCCAAGCGCGAGGTTTTGTAATGGTGCTTTTCACATCTGGCAACGGATAGACTTGGTAGTGTAACACATTCATGGTTGTTGAACTTTTTCTCGTTTTTGTTATTTTTGTTTTATGACTTTATGGTTCTGTTTTGCATGTGACGCTTGCGGGTCGTGCACTCAAGCTGTGTGACAGAATGTTCAAGCATTTATTGATGTATATAGCGCGTGTTTATTATGAAGCGATGCTGATTAAATGCCAGTGTTTTTCTATTGCAAGTCAGAAGAGATTTGTGGTGATGACGTCATCATATCTTGTTTGCTTTCTCGCATGAGTATTTTTAACGAACAATAATACTTGATACGATTGATACTCAAATCTCTTAATTTTTGCGCACTATATATTTTTGCTCCCTTAAGTTTTCATTCCCTTCATTTTCGCTCACTGTCGAAAAAAGGCCTTTAGCAAACCCTTCAATTTTCGTGCACCTTGCAAGATATTGAATTTTAGTTAGTTTCGCAAATGCTGAACTTTAGGATCAGAGATAATTTGACTTATTTTGTGGATATTTGCTCGTGTATTTGACATGACATAGTAGGAGTGCTCTCGGTCAGAGAACTGCTGTTGAGCACTTCCTAAGTAAATTACCTCTGTCAGATTGGTCTTTGATGAGCATAGCAGAAACTTACCATGTTCGCGCACGCATTAAAATTTCAGGCTGGAAGTTGCTCGATAATATGCCTGTTTGTTGCCCCGTCAACTTTCATGCTTTAATCTAAAGGGAATTAATGGACGTAAAATTTCTTTGCAGTGGTAGTTGATTTTCACCTGTTTTTGTTTTCGTATGCAAGTGCTACATGGTAAGGAAGAACTCCACCGCTAGTCACTGAATCCATTGAACAGTTTCTGATTCTCGGTCTCACCACTGGTTGCTATTAACTCTGGTCTCGCTTGTTCTTGATTCATCGTATAGCAAAAAGTCAGAAAAAGACACCACCATCGAGTAATGAATTAATTCAGTAATGGCCTCGTCAAATACACGCCTTTTTTTAAGCATCAGTAATTCAGTCTGACGATGCTTTGTCAATCTTCAAATTCCATGCTCAATGATGCTTCAGTGGTGGTTGCATTTGCGAAGGTCATTTAGATGTTTCAAAATCAATATTCGTATTCGCAAACTTTGCCTGCTATTAATTATAAATTATAAAGGTAATTTACGAAAAGAGGAAGAAATTATTAAAATCTGTAGTAGTGCCAGCATGTTTTATGAAAAACTTAAACATTATTGGTTTACGTTGCAAACTGGGGATGAAATATGGTCCGAACATTTTTTTGGAAAATGCCTTTAAAAAAAGTTTTTGGAGACTTCTTAAAATACCCCTGCCCCCTTCCTACCCTCACCACAAAATATCAATTTTTATTTTTGTGCTGAGCTTAACACATAAATTGATGTACTGTTTTATTTACAATCCTAAAAAGGATTTGCATGGCGTCCACGGAGCTTAATTTAAAGTGGGGGCAGATCGTAGATTGGAGGATCCAGTGATGCTTTTGGTAACATTCCATAGCATCCATTATAGTTAAAAATCGGGTAAAAAATATTTCTTTAGTAAATAGGTGGGAAATGCCCCCCCCCCCCCATCCGTCTCCGCCGTCAATAAATTTGGTTGTTTTTTCGAACGCAAACAAAATCGAGACAAGGGGATGGTGGTGCGCGCGGTAGTTAAGCCTTGTCATTACTGTGCAGGAACCAATGCATTCTCATTGTTTTTACCCATCTTGGCCATATCCTGCATCTAACCTGACACCAGATTCTCCTTTCCTCATTACTGGAGCTACTATACCGTGTAGAAAGGAGCCCCTTTCCAGCACAGGATCAGGCCGTAGGCCCTGGGAATGGAAGCATCTTGTCCCAGGTTACCTGCATCATGTTCGAAGCAAGTAGACCTGAGTATCAGAAGATCAAATTTTAAAACTTCCTCTTTCCATAATCGAATGCCAACTCCAGCGAATTGGTTCCTGGGAAACGCTTATTGACACGTAGTGCGCGTGCGCGTTACAAGCATTGGAAGATGGCAAGATGGCGGAGAAGCTGCTGCCTTGCAGGCACATCATGATTGTGCTGAGATTTTTAACACTTATTTCCTTCTTTATTTATGTTGGAGAGGCAAAATATTGTCGAACTGAAGCTTGCGATGGTATGTGTTGGCCCCATTTTTATTTTGGTTTTATTTACTGTGAATGCTGGGCTACTACCTGCGCTGCGATCTACCTGACTCATACTGTATGCAGCTATGCTCAGATACGAGGTTTACTTTTTCTATGCTCGAGGAACTAGAGGTAGGGTTGCTAGTAAATGCCGAATTTACTTCAATTCAGCCTGCTAGAAACTAGAAAATTATCTGTAAAAGAATCCATCTATAGTAATTAGAATGAATCTAGCGTAGCTAGCTAGCAGGCTACATATTTTTTTGCTCAGTGCTGTGCATGTGCTGTTGTTTGTTTGTTGTTGCTGTTGTTGTTGATATTTTTTCCAGCTAGCTAGGTCAATATAGAACGAAAGATCAAAATAGAACGATTTTCATCAGAACATGATCAGCTAGATATACAGATAGATAGCTAAATGATTTAGAGCTAAGCTAAGTATCTATAGCTAGCTATGTAGCTACAGTCACGACCAACAGGAGTCTGATTATACTGCAATGTGGGAGTATACTCCTATCACTGAGTATACTACAAGGTTTAGCCCTGGAATACCTGAGTGTACTCTGATGTTAATAAAGTTTTCCATCTAAATTGCTAATAATTTTCAGTAACAAGAAAGAATGTGAAGTTTCCGAATTCATACAGTTGTGAAGGTCGTCACTTTAATGAGCCTTACATCTTGTTCTGATGGAAACTTTCAGCAGAAATTTTGAAGCTTTTTGGCTATGTATGCAAATCTTGTAGTATGCTACTGTCTTTGATCAATGTTGTTGATAATTCTCACAGTATTCATAATCAACGAATGATCAATTCCCATCCCAAATAAAGTGATTAAATATCAATTAACTGCTTTTTGCAGTAATGCAATAGCAAGCATCTCTTCCATCTATTCAAGAAGAGTGATCGAGAAGAGTGATCGAAATGGTTTGCTGGTAAAATGCATGAAATTCTATCTACCAACATTTCAAAAGTTAATTGGGTCTTAATTATCGCCACAAAATACCTTATCTCCGGTTTGTAGATTTGATGCAGTGGACAAAAAAGCCAAGCAAATATCATTAGATAATACCCCACTCCAAAGTATTTTTCCGTGAACTTGGAAGTTGTTGGCTTA
>JAOBRC010605342.1:0-10918 GCA_027575255.1 Scolionema suvaense
ACATTTTGAATGACTCCCAAATCAAAACAGCTCAAGCAAACTGCAATTCACAAAGCAAAATCGTAACAACTGTGACAGAAAAAAGCCATGCATGCAAGGCATCCAACGAGATCAAGAAAAAAGTTATGGTACATGGACCCATTCGCATGTAATATCATTATGCAATTCCTTGTAAAGCTGGCCACAGGGCACATGAAAAATGTTACAATGACAAAAGCAACCGAAAGTTACCACCAATTTTGCAACCAATGAGCAATTGCGTCTGTCTCCGGGATATCAGCTGCCATCATAAAGATATTTGCCCCCAGGCCATGGCATCATGTGACAAGGATTTGCGAAACGATCTATTGATGCTGCTTGGTCGACGATAGAAAGATTTGATTGTCATTTCTATTAGTTCTGAGGACTGTAGTATTTACCAAAACGTTCATAGAATCTGCTTTTAGTCCATAAATTATCGTAGTAAGTTGGACAAAGAAAAGGAATGACTTTTGGAAAAGGGTACATAGTGGCTTCTGACAATCGGAAGCAATATGAGGATAATTTGAGGCATGCACTGATGATTATTGTTCTGCTGGCAAGCTCAGCTCGGTACATGGTTTATGGTTTATCCTGTGTGTAAGATATGCGGTGTTTTTTGGCATGAGAGAGCTGCAGAAGATGTAGATTTCTATGAAATGAACAATGATTATAGTCGAACATCATACTTTGGGAGGGGGGGGGGGGCAAAATATCCACCCTGATGCTGAAAACTTCATAGAGTACTGCCTAAAAAAGCCTGGTACAAAAGCAATGAAATGTCATGGCTTTTAATGAAATTATATAAGCTGTTGTCTGACGCAATTTTTTGGTCAAAACCATAACAGGTGCTGATATACGGGCTATTTATTATGCTAAGTAGGTCCAGTTTAAGGCAGATTTTAGTGATTTTCGGAAAATTTGATGAATGTGGTCAACAAAATACATGTCAGAAGCACTTCTTCAGCATGAAACATACCAACTAGTAGGGTCTAGAATCAATTTTGAGCTAAAAAGTTTTTTCAAATTTTCGAAATTTTGGTCCAAAATTCCCCCCAAATGATGTTGTCACCAATAAAATTGTCATCAATTTTTTATCTTAAAATGTTTGTCGTAGCCTATACAATACTAATGCACTATATATGTTTCATGTTTAAAGCACAAAGCCGCTTTCAAACAGATTTTAGACAGGATGGGCAATTTTGCCTGGCCCCCTTCACCCAGAATAAGCCCCTCAAAATGATCCCATCCCGAATAGGGGTAATTGGCCTCATTGGAAAGTACCATTGGATTGTCGCATGGATAACGCAATAATACTGTATTGAATTCATATTTCTCGTCTAATACTCACAATCAACACACCTCCTGGCTCCACATGGCACTATTTTAAATGTGGACCTTCTGAGTATTTTGGGAGATAAATATTGCACATCATCAGATCGTCTTTTAGTTAATCTTACAGTCTTACTTTTCCAATGGTAGAATGGCACTAAGTGACAACTATTCCTTGTTGTAAAAGTAATTGTAGCCATGCACTACTATGCAGGTACAAACGTGCAGCAGTTAAACGTAGCAACCACTAGTGCTTACCTGTTGCAGAACTTCGGGAGCCATCCATTGTAACACTTGGTACGCATGTTCTGGAAACTCGTGAGCAACACCTGGCTTGTCTAATCCGTCACAAGTGTTCAGTGAGTAACAGTATCGAAGACCAGTCAAACACACAGAACCATCAGAGTTCAGCAACACATGGCTTGCTTTCACTGATCTATAAGGATAGAATCAAAAAGTCATAACAGATATGGCTGTTCTTAACAAGGAAAAGTGGTTCCAGCACTGGGTAAATTGACCAGGTAGATATGCACCAAGAGATCTTCAGAAGAAATTTTATAAACTAACCACTATCATGCACAAAAGAGTCATTTCGACTGCTTTCAAATTCACTTAACATTTTTTCATTTAGCTGTTCAGCTACCAAGTTCGTTTAGATCATATCTGAGTTACAGTGAGGTTCTTTTTAATCATATCATGATGATCACTTGATCAACGTATACTTGATCTATGGCCTGTTCCATGTTCATACACACATGGCAAGCAAATAACAGGCATCAGGAGCCAAGTAGATGAATGTAGGACACATGCGTTCTCGATGCCCTACATCCTATTTTGAAGTCACAAAATACTAAACTAGGTATAGCTTTTATAACATGCCATGCAGCATACAGACAACAGAGCATACAGCAAATGCAACAAATGCATAAAAACAGGCTGGGGGCAGGGAGGGGGAAATAACAACAGACACAGCGCACAAGCAAAAACAAACAAATATGCTTTTAATGTCCTACAGTTACGTAACATAATAACCATAGGGTGAGAATCTGACCAATCCGTTGAAAGTTTTCGTCAAGGCCCATACACAAAGTACACTGGATGAATTGCATACACACTGGATCGACAATAAATGAAAGTGATATATGCTAGCAGGTTTCATGGGACTGGTGACCAGGAAACACACCTGTGAACAAAGGATTTGTTGTGAAGGTATTCCAGAGCTTTCAGTAGTGACTGTAGGATGAGTCCAACAACTTGCGGAGGAAGTCCATCACGAAATTGAGACTGAATGATGTCATGACAAGAGCCTAAAATACAGCGTGCAAAGGTCATTAAAGCAATATACCGGTCTAGAATGATATTCTCCCTGCTGATAGATCTTGCAAAATCACTAACATTGGTTTTTATTTGAGTAGAAAAGCTGAAATGGTTCTTCTTCAATGTTGCTTCAAAGTTTGATATTTATCACTGGTCCTGTGCTTCTCAATTCAGCTCATCAATGATGCCATCTAAGACTGTTTCTAGGGCTAATGGCTTTCCTTAGTAACTCAACATTTCAAGGTTTCATGTAAACCTTAAAAGCAATATATTGCACTTCTATTTCAGACAAAACAAGAGTGAGATTTACTAATGATTGGAATGAAGAGCAATTTGACAAGTAAGATGGGATAATTGTACTTGGTCTGACCATGCGTCATGCATAAGTAGCGTTCAGAACAAAAATGCTAGCAAGTCAAAATTCTCCTTGACTTTGAAGGCAGATATCTTCTGAACTACAACAGCTTTTCTCATGAAATAAAAAGCTCCGGTCAAGTTTTTGAAGGCTCTATTATCATGCCAAAAATGATTGTAGATCGATAAATTGCTTTAAGAGCTGTGCAATACAATGTACACATCAATAGGGAACAAAGCAAGTACAATTTTGGTCCAGAACTCCCCAGAGGCAGCCAAAGATTTTACGAAAAACAGATATGCATTCTTTTTTTTGTAACAACAATTTTCTAAGAACATAAGCCTCAAATTTGCCTCAAAACAAATCACAGAATTAGTGGACTCTTTCAAAACTTAATTGGGAATCTTTGTGCTAGATTAAAGGAAAAAAAGTAATTCTATGCCCTTTTATAAACAAAACCAACTATTTTCTGACAGATTGCCACACCCAAATCTAAACTGGCCTTCTGAAACCAGTGGAACAGTCTCAACATACCTGCTACTGTAACCTTCAACACTAAAACTTACAAAAACATATTTCGTGCCACAAAATTCCAATCCTCCAGAGTTCAACACCAATGCATGGATCTGAATGTATTTTCAAAAACCCTTTACATGAATATTTTTGACATAAATGCAAAGCCAAAGCCAAGTTGCTAAACGAGGGTTTTCCAATACAAATGGCACATGATTGATATCGTAAGAAGTCTTGACCTAGCAGTCACACCAAAAGTTACACAGAATTAACAAAGCCCTTCAGGAATAGTAACAAAGCCCTCCTGGTAGTTTGAAAAAGCTTGGAAAATGGCCACTTTGGGACCTAATTTGCAACACTCAAGCTGAACGTCATTTCTGCAGATACAATCTTAGTTCATAATATGGGCAGTATTGCCCCAAAGCTTGATCCACAAAATCACAAAAAAGCTAATGAAGTACTCTGCATATTATTTTGAAAAAGCACTAAAAAGGCCAAACCTAAACATAACAGTGTTAATCAGTGATAAGTCCCGTAAGCCATAAATAAGTAAAATATGCTACAGATATTCACACCAAAAATTACAAAATCATGATGAATTGTTCTTAAAACGTTCCAAAAAAAGCTCTAAAAATGATCAATTTTCGCCATAACTTGCCACCAGCAAGCAGAATGAGAGTTTTCCCCAGACAGGACACATGGTCTATTAACGAGTTCGGATTGCCTCTAAGATTCACACTAGAAAATTAAAAACACTGATGAAGTGTTATTGAATTATCTTCTAAAAAACAGTGAACAGAGCTACCGTAAGACGTAAATGGCCGCCTGCAAGCAGACCGCAAGTTGTGACTCATAACATAAGTTCTGCTGCCTCTAGGATTCACACCGAAAATGACAAGAAAACTTATGAGAGTTCTTCAAGACGTTCGAAAAAACCTGCAAAATTGCCATAAAATGACTGTTTTATTTCGTAAAACAGGCGACACCCAAGCTTACTGGGAGTTTCCCCAGATCTGCTAAATGGCCCATTGCATTTATTAATACCGCTCCTAAGATTTACACAGAATAATTACGAAAAATCAATGAAGTGGTCTTGAGGTAATTAAAAAGAAAAAACTCTAAAACTGGCTTTTTATGAATGCTAGTCGCCAGCTGCAAGCCTAACGTGAGTTTTCCCAGATATGACACATAATCCACAACATACAACCACTAGTTCCCTAAAGTTTCACACCATAAATTACAAAATAGAAATGGATAGATCTGGACATATTTCGAAAGAACTCTAAAAATAGCCTTTCAGGGTAAAATTGCCACCTGGAATCTGGACCTAATACTTTTTTTCAAAAATCTGGGGCCATCACCTTTTTTGATACTGTCTTTCATGCAGAATTTCAGGAAAATCCAGAGAGCAGTTATCAGCGAAAAAGGGTTGGTGACGGATGGACAGACCCAATTTTATAAGACTCTCCCACAAAGCGGGAGTCCAATAAAGAACAATCTAAGAGCAAATCCATGCTGAGTTTTATCACCAAAAGTACGACTGACAAAACTATTTCAAAGTGAGTGTGTTCAAATTTAGCAATAAGGCTAACACCTTCTGTGACATTAAAGTCAAATATCATTAATATTTTGTTTTGATAGAATGTTTGTTCAAGAAAGCACTTCTATGAGGGAAATTCCGACACTTGAAACACATATTGTTTCATGACATAAAAGTTTAAGAAAAGAGGAAGCTCAAAACCCCATAGAAAAAGAGTGCAGTAAGGTTTGCAGCTCCGCAAAATCAGACAAATCAGTGAGTTTTTCTCAGGTATGACATAATTATGATCAATAAAGCCAGATTCCGACTAATTGTGAGCTTATCACAAGATGGCATCGCAACATAGCGAGAGATTACGATGTCTTACGATGAAACTGTTCCCATTCATCGTATTTTAGTCAGATTTTTGCCACACTTGTCACGCTTTGTGGTTTCAAACAATTAAAAGTCAATGAAGGAATTGTGAAAAACTGAATGGCTGTTGGACATTCATGATTTTTGATTGCAAATGCTATCATTCAACATCAAAGACTAAGAAAACAAGTCACAAAATTAGTGGACTCTCGCAAAATTAAATGAGAATCTCTGCGTCAGATCAAAGAAAAGAATAACACATAAGCCATAAGATTCGCATCACAAATCATAAAAACGGAATGAAGTGTGCTTGAAACACGTTGAAAAAACCTACAACAGCAATTATTAGCATAAATTGCCACCCGCATGCTGAACAACATATTCCCAAGATCTAAAGCATCTGCCATAACATATGTTTCGTTGCCTCCCAGATCCATGCCAATAAACGAAAAGATGAAACATTGTTGACCCATTTGGAAAAAAACTGAAAATATCAATTTCCTGATGTAAATTACCACCCGCAGGCCTAATGAGATTTTCCCAGACAAGGCACATGATTTATAACGCACGCAGAGAGGCCCCTATGAATCGCACCAAAAATGACCAAAAACAGATGAACGGTTCATGACATATTCAGAAAAACTCCCTGAAAACCACCATTTTTGGACGTAAAGTGCCACCCACAAGTCAAACAAGATTTTCACGAGACATGGTATCTGGCTCAAAACATGTGTGTAGTTGGCTCTAATACTCAAACCAAAAATGATAAAAATCGGATGAACCATTTTTGCATATTTGGAAAAAAAACATGAAAAACACCATTTTTGGACTTAAATAGCCACAAGCCAAATCTGATTTTCCGAAGACATAGCAAATGGTTCATAACATGTGCACAGTTGTCCCAAATATTCATGCCAAAAATAATAATGAACAGATTAACTGTTCATGGCATTATGTGGAAAAAACCCTGAAAATCGCCATTTTTGGATGTAAATTGCCACCCGCAAGCCAAAATGCGATGGTGACAGACGGAGGGACAGAGGGATGGACGGACAGACCCCATTTTATAGGACACTTCTGCTAAAGCGGGAGTCCAAAAAGCAAATATTAGACAAAAAAATGTAAATTTTGGGTACCACAAATATGTAGAATGGGGCAGGGAAAGGGAGCATATGATATTGCATTTTTATGTGCGATAGCTATGGAGAGAGACCCTTCCAGCTTAAAGGAAAACTCCGAGCCCGAAACAAGTTGATCCCCGCTGTTAGACATGATCATGATAATCCCAAATATCAACTCTAAACTTCATTCTTTTCTCAATGTAGCCAGTAAAAACATTTTAAAATAAATAGTGCAAGCAGCCCGAAAGGAAGCCCAACCGGCTTCTGTGATATTTACTGCATGATGGACAGCTGAAATTGGCATGCGGTTGACATGTTTCCACGACAAGCAGCTAATCTAATGATGCCAAGCACAAGAGATGCATTGAAGTTCTAATGCGTTTTCATTATGGCTGTTTGAACTGTGGCGGAAAACAACGAGAAGATGCAATTAATGCGGCCGAAGTGCAGAGTGATACGCTGAGAGTGGAACAGCAATTTTCTGCATGTTGTCCAAACAAACGTGTGCTGGAGGAAATAGAACTCAAAAATCGTCAAAGGATCGTTGTAATCCTTCGAACTAGGGTCACTTAGTTTTGGGTCGGAGCGTTCCTTTAAGAAAATACGTACTTTTTACAACTCACAGAACCCTAAGACGTAAAACGCTTGACTGCAGGTTTAGGGATCCTACTAATAAAATTAGAAATTTCTGAGATCTGCAACAATTTCTAAATACACACAGAAACACTTGAAGTCTTGCAGAATACACTCCAATAACCCAGCCCGCTTCTTCCCAGCCACTTCTTTCAAAGTTTTTGTCTTAATAGACCCTTGAAGTTCTTGTCAACTTTGTTATGCAGCAATGGGCAAATACAGGTCCATCGACACAACCATCTTCTGTTCTCCATTTTATACGTCAAACTGTGCAATGTTACCTTGGTTTGTGAGTTTGATTAATGAACGAACAGTAGTGCTTGAACCCTTTTAACAAGAAATTTTGGCTCATAACTAATCTTGATCTCATCGTAATGAGGAAAAGTTTTTCCTTCTTATGAAGAAATTACTATAAAAATTATGATCTTGTACGTTCTCATTCATTGGAAAAATCATAAGCCATCGAAGACGCAATGTCTGGACACTTTCCTACGATATAAGCTTATAATCAGCGGGAACCAGGCTTGATACGCAGTAACTAAAATCGCTATAAAGCTTCACAAGAACAATAAAAAATCTTAATGAACAGATTTTGAAATACTTCAAATGACTTTCAATCAAGGACATTTCTAAACATAAATCTGAAGGTGCAGATTGTTTTGTGTTCAATTTAGATCTTCAGTGCCAAATCCCCCCAAAAATTTGCATTTACTGACCAGCTTTCCTAGAAAATGCATCTGATGATATACAGAGAAGCAGGTGCAGGCATGGAAGGAAAACCAAACACGGTTTCTTGGCGTCCTTAAAATAACTGGTGGGAGTAGAGAAAACACAAACATCAAAATAACTAACACACAATCAGCTCCATGCAAGTTCTTTTAATATTCATGGCAACTTACTATCACCACTACGCAAAAACCAACACACGTTTTCTGTGCAGAAAATCTGTCTCCAAACGATTAAAGATCCTACAAGCACTCATCATGTGCACAAAGTAAAAAGAATCCAGTGTAAGCCATGCCTACACACAGTGCCAACTTAACCACTTCCAATAATGCCACCATAGGCGTGCACATGGTAAAGGAAATCATACACAGTTAACTGCAACTCTATGATTGATACTTACCATAATTAAAGAATGGAAACACAGTCCAGATAGATCGACCTGTTACAAAAGCAGCTCGGAATGATAAAATGCATGGATGAGCCAGCTGACTGGAGAGAGCCATTTCATCCTAAAAAACGACCATTCAGAAAAAGCAATACAGGCAAAAATCATAGATCAGGAAGCTCTATGTTATATATATTCATTGTATATGTCAAGGATGACCTCAGAAACGTTGATGCTGTTCTTTGCACACAGGGGGATTGTGGCTCTGGTGTCTGAACTTGCATAACAACTCCTCCACATCACAGTGAATAGGCGATAGGCCTACTACAAGGTGGACCATCAGGCATCAGGTAAAGGAAATGCAGCAATTGCTCTCTTGACAAAAAAATTAGTCTGAACTGGCAAAACATAATACTTGACTGCTAGACAGTGGGCCTTTTTCAGAGAAATCTTCATAAAATCCCAATTTGATAGAACAAATTTGTTTCGGTTGAAGCTTGGTGTTCTTAGCATGCTCTTAACTATTGGTTCTTCAAAGCCTTGTTCTTATAAACCTTGTTCTTATCAAAAAAATCCGTACACAGGGTTGCATTTTCAGATCAGTATTGCTACTGCAGTAGAAGGCTCCATTTTAGCACTAAAAAAAACTGTCAAAATAAATTTGATTAAGATACGTATCAGATATTACTACATAGCACGTATTTAATGAGCTTGTGCAATCTACAGCTATGGAAGTAAGATATTTTGACGCATTGCTTTTTTTGGCAAAAAATGTATAAACTTATTTTTATCCAAAACCAAAGAAATCTTAGACAGGGAAAACCACAGGTGTAACTGAAAATGCCTATTGATCTCTGAAAGTGCGCCTTTTAGGTCTCTTAAGTGAAATTTTTTTGTATAAACGGTACCCTGCTCTTCGATGCTAACAGTTACAGAGTCTGGTAAGAAAATCATGATCAATAGGACACAGGTTTCAGTCTATTCGTATCATAACATCAACAGTCTACATCCAAATTTTGAACAAAACTGGTATTAATGATTGCTGGATATAGAAAAATATGAATTGGGAGCAACATAGACTGCAGGAATAGGTAAAACAACACAAGTGTACCTTCTTTACCGATAATCTTCTTATGGCAAAACAGATCCAACCATACAGAAGCATAAGCAAAACAGCCAATCAAATATTTTAAATGACGGCTAGTGCACAATCCTGGAAGACACATCAGCATACCTGAAGACTTCGCAAATCTTGTGCAGTAAGTTGATCAATTTCAGTTTTGCGTAACATTAGCAGAGTTTTGTCACCAGCTTCAGAGCATTTAGCTAACCAAAGAGATGAAAGTCCAAGAGTTCCAGTTCCTACAGAAAAAATGTACATCAGTGGAACCAAAATGCACAAAATTTCAGAAATCAATATTGACATTGACACACAGGCTTTTTCGTGTACTGTAAGGCATGCATCTGCACGCGCTGGCACACCCCTAAAAAGCCCTAGCCGTGCTATGGACTTTTCTCAAACAACTCAGCTAAAAAATATTATTCTGTACTTAAAACTGTACAACAGATTAGTCTACGCACAAGCAAATGAATTAATGGTGGACCTATACCACCATAAAAGTTGTCAAACACATGGATAAAGGATGAGAACCTTCATTGTGCATGCACTGCACAGCATGCAATATACATCTCCAGAAAAGGCCCGGGCACAAATTTGCAGAGGGATAACCACAACTTATAATGGGAGGCAAACCTGCTCAGCATCGAACGAAAAGCTTTTTACATAGCCAATAATGGGATAGTGAATGCCAAAGACACTCATAATAGCAATAGTACAGGAAATCCACTGTCAGTATTGCTAAGATTCTCGGGCAAGCCATTGAACATCTATAATCCTTGTATTCTTCCCTCTCAAGGTCTCTTCCTTGCGCAAGCCTCCAAGGGAACTAAATTTGATTCAAGAGTAGACACATTGTTAGAAAACTCTTAAATGTGAACTTCTATATGCTAGTCTTCATCAGCAGCTGCCTCCAGTCGTATACTTCACAAAATTAAGCAGAACCTGCATTGAAAATACATCTTGACCACATTTTACCAGTAGTCAAGCCAAAACAAACCTACACGTGTGCTTACTTTAAGATAGTAACTCGTTGCTGCACCTGAGAAAGGAGTGTTTACCTGTGATTAATCAGAAAGCCAGAAAACTAGCGTTTGTTTTAACCCATGACTGACAGCTCCATAGAAAATTGCAAGTATGCAGCAAATGATAAGAAAAAATAAGCCGTCTGGGAAACCTGCCACAAACTCAAAGACCTGACCAGTACAACGGATCTTTAACTTAACCCTATCACTACTGGGCTTTTTTGGGCTCCTTAGAACAAGGTGCGGATTCCATTCCCCTTTCGTAACTTTTGTTTGCAATAAGCTATAAACATGAAACTTGAAATGCAAGTAGGACCATATGTAAGAAACACAATGACATAAAGGTTAGTCCCAAAAAATGCAGGTGGCAATGATGAGGTCATGATTCATAGTTTCTACCCCCCCCCCTCGGTAGAGGGGGGTGACACATTTTTGAAAAATTCCCGAAAGGGGGTGGGGGGGGGGGGGTAAGCAACATTCTG
>JAOBRC010605453.1:0-10917 GCA_027575255.1 Scolionema suvaense
ATAAGTCGAGTATGTGAACCTGTTCTCATAAAATTCAGCATTTAGGTCAACAAATGTACTGTGCAAGTGCTCCAGGCACCTGCAACAATACAAAAACAAAGCGTACGTCCGACAGAATTTGTCAGGAAAATGAAAAGGCTCTCAACACACTTAAGATGAGGTACTGCAGCATGTTCCTTACAGTCGTTTTCATGATTTGGTTTTGAAGATGCATATCATGACTTTGATGCATTGTTTGATTGGCGTTATGTTCTCCTCAAAGTTTCCACGTAAAAACCGAATAAGAAACTTTTCCTAGTAAAATCTCCAAAATTTTAAGAAACTTTTACTTCTATCTCAGGTGCTTGGTTTCGTATAAAAAAATACGTTTACTGGATTGAACCAATCAGGCGCACCCTCTCTTTCCTGCCTCATTGTGAAACCAGATTAGCAGAATATTTAATGAGGCTACAATCTTAGGCAAAATATCTTTGCCAAACTGTTTTGGCGAAGATTTTTGTCTAAGATTGTCTGAATTTTCCGTGTCGGTATATTGATGATGTCCATCGATTTGATGCTCCTTGCTTTTTTCTATGACCATTTAAAGCCTCGTGCGGTGTTGCCAGATGCCTGAACATGCTTGCTGGTGTATTTGGATGTTTCGTAACTGTTGGGCGGGGTCCGGGCGTGCGCTATAGATAGAAACAAGAAGAAAAGGCAAATTTGACACATTTCGTGTATCTGTACTGGTGATGATATCCATTGATATGCTACTCTTTGCTTGTTTCCATGACCATTTAAAACCTCGTGCGGTGTTGCCAGATGCCTGAACTTGCTTGCTGGGTTATTTGGATATTTCGTGAATGTTGAATGTGTTTGTATGTGGTGGTTTGTGATCATAGCTGCTTGTTGATGACGATTGTTCTTTGATTTATTGATTTTATCGTTTAGATCAGACAGTTATTATAGACAGTGTTCGGCCACGGACTTGGCCAGTGACTCTTTTTTTTTATGGAAAGAAAATCTGGAGTGAGCATCTTGATCATACTCTCTGAATCGACTTGAGACAAACGAACAATG
The DNA here is from genome assembly GCA_027575255.1 of Scolionema suvaense. Classification (NCBI taxonomy): domain Eukaryota; kingdom Metazoa; phylum Cnidaria; class Hydrozoa; order Limnomedusae; family Olindiidae; genus Scolionema; species Scolionema suvaense. The sequence continues at coordinate 1,060 of JAOBRC010605453.1, forward strand.
GAAATGTGTTTGGTTCGCTTTCCGCCTCTCTCTGGGTTCATTATCACCGCGTAATATGTTTCAAGTGTTTAAGGCGTTGCCTGACCTGTTGACGAGCATGGTTTTACTATCCTGAAGTGCTAGAATAATACAGGTACATTGTATTGCCCCTAAAACAGTAGTTTTTTGCCTGTCGTTTCACCCATTAACTTGATTTCATAGGGCACCTGTCCCACTCAAATTTCTGAAATTTTCAGACAATCTTAGACTAAATATCTTTGCCAAACTGTTTTGGCGAAGATTTTTGTCTAAGACTGTAGCGAGTTTCATAAGTCGCTTCGCTCAGCTGCTTGTTTCTGCTGCGTAGATTTTAGTGAATTATTTTGGTGGAAGCGACTTGCTAAGTCCACATTAAAAGAACATATTTGCTAGTCTTCGGAGTACCCCGCTACTTTTTTATACGAAAATGAAACACATCAGCAATATTGCGACATGTTCTTCAAAAACATACTTTGTTCAGAGAATATTAGATTTCTCTCCATTATAACTCTTTTAGAACTGTCTCCCCTGAGCTGATGTATGGCATCATTCACAAGCGTCTGCAGATGTCCTAGTTGAATTCCGAGATTTGCTCTACATCCAATAAAAAGCTACTAATATAACATACCCGCAACGTGACTATAACGGAATCTAGCCTAGTTCTCAAAGCAAGTGTACGGTGATCACTTGCTAACTTGGTCTATTGTCTTTTGCAGCACTCTGCATTAGATAATTCTGGCCGGTGGGTGGGATTGCGTTTACTGAAAGATTTATTTATCAAATTTCGAAAAACAGTAGTTTGGATGCATGCACGATTGCACCAGGCTTGCTAGTGCCTCGAAATGGGCGTGGCCTGATTTTTTTTTTCATCCTGCAGGTGGATCAATTAAAAAAAACCTGCTGGTTCTTCCATAACCGAGAACAGAAAATTATCCGCATGGTCTCGCTGTTTAATGGATACCTTCTTCGTACCATAAATGGATTCAGCGGTTTTAAAAGCAAAAAATGGAAAATGTCTAATTCGAATTTTGCTCAAAAACTAGCCTTTGTCTAATATATTTTGTCCAAGATTGTAGCATCGACCAAATTTTCAGCTATTATTCTTTTAATTTAGATCGGGCACTAACTCTTATAACATGCAAAATAACAAGAAGCTGTATCGAAGACACCATCGATGTTGCTAAATTCCAACTGGATATTTCGCTCTATACCTATGATGTGGCAAGCTTATTCAAAAATGTCCCGTTGGACTATACTATTGAGTCAATTTTGAATATGACATATTACCAGAATAAGATAGATGCAACAATAAATAAATCTGACCATCGTAAACTGTTACTCTTATGTACCAAAAATGTTCACTTCACATGTAATGGAAAAACATTCCAACAAGCAAATAATGGAGTTGCAATGGGTTCCCCGTTGGGATCAGTCATTGCAAATATTTTTGCGGTGGTACTAGGGAGCTTGTTCCATCTTTGAGTGTCGATCTTTCTTTCTGGAGGAGATACGTTGATGACACGTTCACACTCTTAAAATTGGAACCTTTGGATTTTATTTTGGAAAACTTGGAAGCGTTTCATACAAATATTTCATTTACATATGAAGTGGGAAACACATATAGCCTGCCATTCTTTGATGTGAAGGTGACATGAAATGAAGATGGTTCACTATCTACTGCGGTATCATGTAATCCTGCTAAAGATCGCGATATATGTTGGATAGCAGATGCGCCCGATATGTGGAAAATCAGTACCCTAAAACAACTTGTGCAACGTGCCTTCATACTGTGCTCCACGAACGAGAGCTTGCACTTAGAACTAGATCACTTATTGAAAGTCTTTGTTAAAGCCAATGGATATCCTGCTTGTTTAGTTCGGCGTATAATAGATAATCTGAAAAAAAACAGAGGACAGAAACAGCTCCTGTAAATCCTCAAAATAGCACTAATCATACTTCACCAACTTCAACAGATTATGTACAGCATCCAACCCTTATTCAACCATATGCTGGCCATGAAAGTACAGAATTAACTAAACAACTCGGAAAACACACTCCACCAAGTACTACCAGTGAACATCCAACCTAGATTTACATATACCTACAAAAAGTTGGCATCAAAGTTCCCGTTGAAAGATAAGGACCCTCATAGTCATAATGTGGTATATAAATTCTGCTGCTCTGAGAGTGGATGTTCTTAGTATGTATATTCGTGAAACAGGACGTCGCGTTTCAGAGAGAATTAGGGATCACACTTCAAGGGACTTGAATTCACATGTCATGAAGCATAGCATATCATCAGGACATGAAGTGCGCAGTAATGATATTTCTGTTCTTAGAACTGGCTACAGAAATCAGAAAAATCGGAAATTTGCAGAGCCATTCTTTATACAAGAATCTAAAGCCGCGTTTACATGAACGACAGGATGAGTTTCGTCCAGGGTACGATTGGTCCCGGGACGAGGTTGTGTTTTGTTTACATAGCCTTACTCATCCAGAGATGAGGTGGTCAATTTGAGCTCGGGATGAACCATTTTCAAACGGTCTGCCCCGAGATGAGAGCGATGATGACCACAATTAGCATGCGTGCTTGCACTTTTCATTCAGCAAAAGTGGTATGCTGGGGCTACTACAAAATTAGCTAGTCAAGCAAACATTGACTGTGAGCTGAGCTTGGCCTTTATGATAATGGTGATAAACGTATTCGTTCACGAAATTGGTTATTTTGCTTGAAATATCGTGTCTACAGAGATTCGCAGGAGAAGAATTTTGTTATCACAGGACGTCATGTCCGCAATTCGCATAATAGTACTTATAATAATAAAGTATACAACAAAACTAATAAACGCCACTGATTCACTGTGAGAAGGGTCTCCATAAAGAGGCACCATGGTTGCCGCCGACGGGAAAGTTTTCAAAATTAAAGTTTCCAGATTGCCGGAAAATGAACTTCCTGGTTCCTGGTTTGTAACTCAGCAGCAAAACTAGGGTTTGCTAAACTACTGGAACGTGCACCTTTAATGTACTTTTTTTTAGTTGACCCTTCCCTACACTTGATACGGTTCTTCTCCAAATAACAATTACTTTCTAAACTAAACTTTCTATCATATACCATTGAAGTAGTTTTTGCTATCTTATTAGCATTATACCAACTAAAAACCAAAATTTGATCCAAAATTTGATTTGATCTCTGATTTACTCATATAGCCTATAGAATTACATAAAAAGGATAGTTCAGTTCAAGAAGTATCACTGTAGGTTCATGTACCTTACCGGCGAAACTTTTTCGGGCGAAAGTGACGATTTTTTGGCTCGGTGACGAAAATTTCGCCCGACGAAAATTTCGTCGGACAAAGTTTCGCCTGATAAGGTAAGCACAATTTGTTGTATATTTCCATCGATGCTCACGCTAGCATCAAATAGTAATTATAGACTCATCCGGGGCGATGACCCACAAATAGGTATTTACATGGTAGTTTAGCTCCAATCTCACCCCGGAATGAAATCTCATCCCTGTGCTGACAACCGGGATGAGCTTATCCCGAGGTGAGATCTCGTCTGACGCGAAATCATGTAAGCACAGCATGCTCTCAGACCAGGAGCAGGGGTGAAATGTCGGCCTGGCATGAACTCGTTCCTGGATGAGATGTCCATGTAAATACCACCTAAGTGAGACATTAATAAACCGGATCTTTCACTTCCAATAAAATTTTTCAATCGAAAGGCTTTAAGTGGAAGCTGTTTAGTCGTTTGGTTGTCCTATCCAACGTTCATCTCTGGATATGTTTGTAGTTAAGTGGTAGCTTTGTCCTCTGATTCTGTAGATCATTAACCTTAATTTGCTTGCATGAAGGTGAAATTACACTGCAACTTAGTTGTACAACGTAGTTGCACACCACGTTGTAGATTGATGCACAACTCCACACAACTCATCACAACTCGACGGGCAACTGTCTGCAACTGTTAATTGCGCTTGTATAGGGTATGACGAGATCATGACAGCCCTTTGTTGATTGCTTAGCATCAACGTAATTATACGTCACACCGTCATTAGTGTCGCCACACGGTGACAATGGATGTATGCTATCTATTCGAGGCCTTTATTTAAATGATGGTTACCCACGCAACCACTCCATTTATAGCCTACAACTCGGCTACAACTTTCTTGAAATCAAAACAGCTGATAGCAGTCATGTTGCAAAAAGTTGTAATGGGGTTGTGCCGAGTTGGGAGAGAGTTGCAGCGAGTTGTATCGAGTTGCACAACTATTGTTGTGCAACTAAATTCTAGTGTAACGTCACCTTTAGCTGTTGCTGTATGTTTTCTGGCCATACTGTAGATGATGCTCTGTAGGTATAGAGTGAAATATCCAGTTGGAATTTAGCAACAACTCTGTTGTCTTCGATGCTGCTTCTTGTTATTTTGTTTGTCATTATTCCTTTACCGTCAACATTGACAGCGCCATACGCTCGGGTATGGACTACCAGTTAAAATTTGACGAATGATACGTACTAACGATCAGGACCAGATCAGCCTTCTGAATGGAAGATACGTGTCGTCTTGATGATCTATTGAATAGATCTTTCCTACGTCGGTGCTGTTGCTTCTTGGCTTTTGCTTTCCTGCTTGACGATCTTTAGTTGAGTATATCAGACGCTCGAAGTCGCGTTGGTAGCCGTTATTTAATTTCACACCACCAGGAGCAAAGCCTGTTGTTGAGTGTGGTCTTCAATAACACATTCAAACTGCAGTTTAAGCTTTTCATGCAGCTCCAACCCGCATGGAAAGCTGTTTACATGGCTTTTCCCATCCGCTTCATAAAAGTCTCCACTGGGTTGCCTTGACAATAGTAGGGATACCATGTCTGAGGCATGCCCTCCCCCCTCCCCCCCGGGACCACCAACGCACGATGGCCGCATCCATGCGAGGAAACTAAAAGTGGGAATGAATGCAACGATTCAGGCTTGATATATCAGGATGACTGCCTTCATGACGAGCCATTGAGATGCCTAATTGCCACAGGCTTTGTGGTAGTACAGTTCGAGCGCCTTGAAGAACAAAACTGTAACTAGATATTGTCAATTCTGCAAAATATTTCCTTGAATAGAAGCAGGTCTTCTGTGTTTAGCACGTGACCAAAATGGATTGCCAGAATACGTCCCTGTCTCTTGTAGCACTGATGATATATTTTAGAAAAACTGCTTCAGTAGAAGGAAAAAATTAAACTAAATCGCTTTTTACAATTCTCCAGATTCCAACTGCCAGTCAGGTAGTATGTTATTGTAATTAACAGCATGACGTGAGAAGTAATCCGCAGGATCATCAGAGCCTTTCATAGCACACGATAGGTAAGATCTTGATGGTAAAGCTTAATTCTATCTGTGCGGATTGATCCAAGGTGTGAACAGGCAAAAATGCTTACGAGTGGCTTACAGGTCGGTTATAATGTTGACTGTTGGTGACGTTATAGCTACGTAGTGGTTATAACGTCACCTCCCAAAGTCTATTGCTTATGCATCCAGATCGTGCAGCGGATGTATTTGCTCCATAGGCGTTGTCGCCTTACTACTACATACTATGGCCGTACCCCAGAGAATGGCTGATTCTTGTGTAAATATTACTAATAGTCCACTAACATGAACATTAACGAGGATGAACAATATTTATTTTGAGGTCAAAGTCTGAGATAATCTGATCTGTTAGTGATGACCCAAATGTGATAAACTATTCTTGGCAAAGGTGATTCCATTTGAATGGACTACTCTTTTGAGTTATGTTCCGCTTATTTGCTGAATAGTGGCAAGGTTAAGGTGACGTTACACTACAACTTAGTTGTACAAGTTAGTTGTGCAACTCGATACAACTCCCTGCAACTCTCTCGCAACTCGGCGCAACCTCATTACAACTTTTTGCAACATGCCTGGCATCAGCTGTGCACTAGCACGTGCATATGTTCGCAACTTTCTTGAAATCAAAACCGTTTTGATTGCAACAAAATGGCAGCTGATTTGCAGGCTATAAATGGGCTTGTTGCCTGGGCAACCACCCTTTGAAAAATTGCCTGAAAATAGAATGAACACATCCATTGTCCCCGTGTGGCGACACTGATGACAGTGTGACGTAAACTACGTTGATGTTAGGCTTTCAACAAAGGGTTGTCATGATCTCGTCATACCCTGTACAAGCGCAATTAATAGCTGCGGACAGTTGAGTGTCGAGTTGTAAGGAGTTGTATCGAGTTGCACAACTAAGTTGTACAACTAAGTTGTACAACTAAGTTGTAGTGTAACGTCACCTTTAGCTACACAAAAGGCAGGTGATTGCATCATGCTTAGGAGAGAAAGAAATTCCTCTTTGAAAAAAGTTTTGCTTGTCGCTTGTAGTGCGTGAACCCTCGACGGATCTGGTAGAACTCCATCCTTTGATACAAATATTTCCCCAAAAGGAATTGCATCTGTTCCAAAAAAGTATTTTTCTTGGTTTAATGACAAACCTGAGTGTTGAATGATTTATAGAACTTTAGACAATAGTTTCTTATGATCTTCAGTTGCAGTAATAAGGTCGTAATGTACTACGCGAGCTTAGGGGGGAAGAAGCAAAGAGAAGATGGAGAGCTTTCGTCAGTTCCCCTGAAGCGGATTTGGTCCCCATTGCGCGCTTCCAGTATATCATAAGTCTGCTACCAGTGTGAAACCTGAAGAAATACTGTTTCCTCCAAAGCTGGTTGAGGAAATGCAGAACCGAAGTCAAATCCTCTAAACCGTGCTCTTATATCGTCGATGGGATTGGTATGTTTGTATCTTCAATTGCCATGTTGATTCTCCTCATAAGTACGGTTATGTGTATTCTACCATTCTTTTCAGACGGAAGGACTGGGTTTGAAACCTATGGAATGCCTTTGAACAGGGCCTATCTAACCTTCTTTTCAAACCGTGTTTGTGAATGGAATGGGAAGGGCCTTGTTGATTCAGCCGTTGTTCGTATGCTTTCATCAATATGTGACTTAAATAATGATTTAAAAGTTAATAGAGCTCAACAAAGCTTGACATACAGTTTTTGTTTTACGAAAAAAGCTTATGTAGTTCTGTAGATATACAGTCCCAAAGTCCAGTGTTGAGCAGTAGTACCTTGCCACTAATTATGCATGATGTCACTAGTGTCACACTCAAATTATCTACGTTTTGTTTCTGAAGTACTCAACATCAATTCTTGTGAAGGAGGTGTCTCATTCATTTCATCATAAAGCTGAGCGGCATGTTTAAGATCCATGAAAGAAAATAACATAAGCATTTGTCTCACTAAAATATAGCAATGCTTAGCAACGGACTCCAATGTCATCATTAAAAGTTGGAAAATTCATGATGGTAGCAACTAGACCCTGAGAGCTAAAAATCTCTAGAACTAAGAATGTATTGTAAGAAAATAAATCTTGAATCTTGAATGTTGAGTCATTGTAATTTCTAAGAAATGCTATGCAATGGTTTCATTCATGCTGCATACAAGGATCATACTGCGCCAAACTTGGTTGCGTGTTCTGGAGGACAGATCAAGGTTCAACAAACAAACAATAGGGATGGATCTGATTGATCTGGTTAGTTGATTGCTCGAGTCGTAGCCTGATACTGACATTAGGATTATCAAAGCGCTTGTGTCCAATTTTGCAGTTCCAAAATCTCCACGAAGATATTTCAAGGCCTTACTTTCGAGCGCAAGTCGGCCAAGCCAGTCAGACGAAATATGTGACCACGGCTGGGTAAGCGAAAGAATTTGAGGTTAGCACCCTGGTTACTTGCACCCAGCCAGCATGCTGATAAGAGTCACCAACAAGTGGTTGTTTTCAAAATTGCTTTATAATCAAAGGCTGCACAGTAAGCCGTGAATACATCAAAGCAATCATCGCAATGGCTGTCCGGATCAAATTAAAAATTACCCCCCCTCCCCCATAACCCTGACTAATCCTCGTCATCAGTGAAACAACTAATATTTAGCGCAAGGCAACAACATCACACGTCCAGTCACTGCGACTACTCTAACAGAAAGAGACTTTCACTGCGTTTAACAATGCATATTTATAGCATGTGACTAATATGCCAGCATCCAGGTGTATCTGTAAAAATACACATTTTATACCCAATCTGCCTAAGTGTTCACAGCTAAAATATCATAAGAAGAATAACTTACTGGACGAGAAAATGCAGATCTACACGAAAAGGGAAATATTTTTTATCACACAATGATGAACACTCAACAAAATAAGCTGCATTTCTGATATTGTCATACATCATAGTTTTTCTCTTACTTGTTTTCTGTTCTACAATGCCAGACTTGACCTGGTGTAAAGGAGAGCAGGCGTGTTGATTAACGTCACCAGCACATTCGTAATCCTAATGGTTGGATTCATTCCATGGACAAGCATATACACATGGAGGCATTTTTTGTTCGATTACAGTCCGTCGTCCGAGGCAGATGCTCTATTGACCGCTGAGGATTCGTCAGTAGCACTCATTTAAGTAACGTACCGGCTTTCATTGAGCACAACAAATTTAAGAAGCAAAGCAAAAGTTATTACTGTCCAGATGATGGAGCCCAATACAAGCGCCGCTTGAGCTAAATTTACAGCAAAATGTTTGTGTTGAACAGCTCGACGTTTCCGCTGTACAGCTAGGTTTGTTTTCATCTGTGGAAAATACGACATAAAACAAGATAATAAAATAATAGATCACTATAAAAACGCAGCCAAAGGTTGAAAATCTTGCAGATATTACATGCAGACCAGAAGAACAGCATTCATGTTCAACTCTCGCTCTAATCATTACCCTTGCTCCATAGAAAACTCATTATACAGTTTGGGGGGAGACATATCTACAAGGGAGATTATTTTTATGTCAAAAGCGCTTTACTTGTTGATTGGAAAATTGCTAATTACACAAGGTCACTGCTTTGGTCACTATGGTATACTTATAATTGAGCATAAAACGTCTTTCTAGTGCTTGGCTGTATTTCATAAACAAGAAACTGAAATGGCATTACATAATTAACAGACTTACCTGGGATAAGAGGTTATGGTTATTGAATCCAATTTGATCCTATTTTAACTGGACTGTTCAAGTGCCTCTTTGCTCCGGAGATTGGGGGGGGGGGAGGGGGTGATATTTTAGCTGAGAACGACCACAATCTACACTCTTTGGGGTTTTAAATAGATTGGTAGTTAGAGCATTATGTAAGAAATCTATTTTTATTCATCTTTCTCTCATGTGGTTGTTTGGGGACTGGGTCCATGCTAGGTCCTCGCTATAAAAGGTGTAAATTTGATTTACGCCTGTAATGTGTCCAAAATCAGTTCTGACTCCCAGAATTGCATAGAGAACTTATATTAGATACAAAAGCAACCAAGGACACCCTAAAACGAGAACGCAAACGCGAGAAACAAAATTTTTAAAATCTTCAACTTTCCACAAAATCTATCTCCTCATTTTCGAAATGACATCACACAATTCAAGTGTAAATGACTTTAAATAGATTTTTTTATAAAACACTTTATTTCTTTAAGCTCATTCAGAGCTTTGGGTTTTCTTAGCCTAAAAACTAGTTGGGTAAAACAGGGCTGAACCTATTCGGTATGTTTGTAACTCAGTCGGTAGTGTAAGAAAAGAAACGAAATGAAAATGATATTGGTTATCTCACCAGGTATGCATTCTTTAAGGCAAGAGCACCCAGAGGGAGACACAAAACAGTAGCGATCAACGATATGCACAATATACTGGGGAAATTTCTTGCTTCGTTCAAAAAATCGGAGTCGTCGCACGTCGCAGAGTTCATCGATCCAGTTTCGACGTTGAT
>JAOBRC010605564.1:0-10916 GCA_027575255.1 Scolionema suvaense
GCAAAAGTAATCTTTGGTATTTTTAAAGTACCTTATCCCGGTTTGAGAGGCCTTTTTCTGTGAAAAATGGCCATAAAAATTTTTGAGGCACAGTTCCTTTAACCTTTAGGACTCTAGAATTGCTCAGTGGTAGCACACAAGGTCGTGGCTTCGAATCTCATCGGCTACTAGTGGTAAGTGCGAAATCCCTTGAAGCTAAGACTATACTATTTGAGAAGACCTCCACTTCATCAAAAATTCGTCGAAAAATTCGACAAACCAGGTTTATCCCGATCAGGTACTACGCTTTCTATCACAATTGATGCAGAGAACGACGGAAAAAAGCTGCTGGCAATAAGTAACTACGAGTAGAATTAGCAACGGATAATTTTAGATTCAGTTCCAGCTCATAGATTTCACCGAAAGATACAACATGAAAAAATGTCTTAGCTTCTTTGCAAATATTTTTCAATCCCTCCAAACCAGCAATAATATAATAAAAAAATTAACCAAACAAACAAACATTTAACGGCGACAAAAATTCGGAATGCAATAAGCATTTCCGTCAGCCATTATGAAAACGATAATTATGCTACATCTCAGTTAACCCTACAGAGTATGGGCTTTGGATGGGCTATGGATTCCACCCAGCCGCCGGCTAAGTTCTGTAATGCTGGTGCCACACCCACAAAACTTGGTACAAATAAAGAAGAACATCGTATAACGCTATTTCAGGACTGAAATGCCCTTGGTGCATTGCATTTGGATGCTATAAGTGATCATTGACAGGATACTTTTCAGTGCAGAAACAGGTTTTGTGGGCCGTCCTATTGGAAATTCTCCATACCTCGAGAACCAGGATATATATTAACACCAAATTTGTTTTAAAGGAAAGCTAGATAAATTTGTGGAAAAGTCAACAAAAGCCAAGCCCTTCTTAGCAAAAAATTATTACACGAAAAAAACACGCAGGGGGGTGGAATACACCCCCCATACTCTGTAGGGTTAAATTATTATGTATCTGCTAGTGATCAACAACTGTACTTCCCAAAGAATTGAGCTATACCAAACTTGCCTCGTGGAATGGCTAAGGTGCTGCGTCGCACAAAATGCCATTTTTTCAATTTAGTCCCAGCGGGAGGAACAGTGTCCAGGCTGTAGCTTCATATAGAACGAAATGTAGCATAGCAGTTTGTTTGGTACGATTTTTGTTCTAGAGAGAACATTAGCAAACTATATCTGGTCAATCTCTCACAGTGATACTGAGACTCTCGCTGTCAAAGCTCAAGTCATCATGAGAGTGTGGCCTGCTCTATTGCCCCTAGTAACCATTTCTGGAAAAACTAAACAATGAACGGCGTTGTACTTATACCTATGAATGTTACCCATTATGAACTCTCATATTTCGTTGTGCCACTGGCTCTTATGACGCCCTTCCTTCTCCCTCTCCTCCCCGCGACATCAGCGTTCAGACCAAATTGGCACATCATGCACTGTCTAAGGATTTTCAGAGAAAACGACATTGAGAATGAGGGCGGGAGGCAGAAAACTGCTACAAACACTTTCAACTACCTGCTGAAACATAATTGTTGGCAGAGTCTCAACAAATTTTGTGAGGGATTGTTTACATATGGTATAAGTAGTACGGGTCGTCCTACGTTTTTCCAAAAGTACAAAATCAGCTAGGGGAGGGGGGGGCAAAAATAGCTGTCTGGCGACCTCGAAGGAGATCATTTTAAAGTCAAAATCGCTGAGTTGTTGATAACAAAATTGATAATCACGCAGGGTCATTACTTTTGCCATTGTAACGTTAATTATTAGCCCTCTGGCCATCCCACAATGCATTGCATGATGACAACTCGCGAAAAGGTCTAGACCCCTTTTTGTAATAGCAACCAGAAAATTTGAGCTGAGGTTCGTTGTTTTCGGATTTTCTGCCTCAACAGTTCTTCATTTGTTGTTGTGAGGTGGAGCCCTAGCCTGCTCCCATACCTAGCGCACTTCAACCGTTTGCTAGAGAAGCTGAATTTCTCGAGCAGTTTGCGAGCAGGCTAGTGGAGCCCCTATGGCATCACCCATATGGAAGCTGGAATCTAGTGTGCGAGAAGAGACGCAAGGCGACGGGGGATGGAACAGCCGAAGGATGCCTGTGCTAGAAGGGGTCGTGAAATCCCCGCATTATTAGGCTATGGGGTAGTGTATTCCCCTATTAAATAGGCCCGTGGACAAGCAGTGTATTGGAGAACGTAGCAAAGCATGATACGTATGATGGATAATATTGGGAACATGGCAGAAGACTTGTAAATAATGTTTGCTTAACTGGATTGTCGTGCTGTGAATGTTACGCTTTTACACTTAGAAGTGCAACGTGTATTTTATGGATGTTCACGGACTATCAAAATACAATATGTTCTAACATAGACTTGTTTTCTTTGTAAATGAATGATCTATAAAAAAAATATTGATATTGGATTCCATCCTCAGCAGTTCTTACCTTTATCGCAAAATTTAAAATAGTATTGCTGTTCTTTACTAATAAAAGCACAGCTCGGGCTTGCTCTTACAGTAAAACCTGGCTAAAGCGGACACGTGCGGGACCGGACCAACTTGTCCGCTTAAGACAGCTGCTGTCCGCCTTATAGAGGTTATGACAAAATGGATCAAGGGTCACCTTTTAGCAACTGAAGGTCTGCCCGTGTTCAAGCAAAAGTAGACCGTTGTTTGAAAAATGCAGTGTAATTTGCTTTTTTAATATGGTATACACATACATATTTTCGAAATTTTGAAACTTTTTTACCAAAAATTTGCTCCGAAAATTGATTTGTCCGCTTTTTCTGTCCGCTTTAGAGAGATTCTTTTATGAGACTTTGACTTGGGAACGGCGGGGCCAAAAAATTTTGTCCGCTTTAGACAGGTGTCCGCTTTAGAGCAAGTCCGCTTTAACCAGGTTTTACTGTATATCGTTCTTAAGTTTTACGCGAAATTGAAACTCGTGTTCATATAGAATTGTTCTTATGAAAAGAGTGCATTACTAAAATCCTCTTCTATCCGTATTCACTCCTCCAAAACATTGCAACCACTTTATAAGTTCGCCAAAAATGATATCAAATTCCTACCACATATCACGTGCATAGCGCCTTGTAACGAAGTTCAGCAAACATGTGCACGAGCATATTTAAGTCACCACGCAGTTTCAGCGAAATAAAATCGAAGAAACAAGGAGGAGCTCAGACAGACTTCCCATATGTATGGAATAATCCAAGACCTAGTATCTCATTTAATATTACCGTAAAAAGATGTTTTTAGAAGAGAAATTTTCGCCCCTCTGCTGTTTTTACTTCTACTCACACAAAATGATCCGCAAGTTTGATTATGCAAAGAAAGATTAAAACATTCGGAAACTTTCGAGCTGGAAACATGGAGTATGAATAATATTCATCTATGAGCCGCCATGTATTCAATGTATGCCATGAAATCTTTACATAAATCGCCCGTCCCTGCTTTTTTTGGTAAATTTTGTTTCTTGCTAAAGACATAGAGATACCCGGCCACTCCCTCCTCCTGATTAGGGGTATAGCAAAACCCGCCCCTTAGCTAAATAGGGATAATAAAGATTTTGAGGATTAATGTCTAAACTAAGTTGGTTCTTATTGAAAAGATGCTGTCGTCTGTAACTCCTCTTGGTCAAAACATAGTGGAATTACATTTTGTACTTGAAACCATAGTCACATAAAACCGTTTTGCTTCGCTTCTTATGACTATGCTGAAGCCAAGGACGTTAGAATTATCCTCCTTGCTGCGTTACCTTCAACCCTATTCTACCTGGGCTTTTTGGTGCACGCATTCAGTAATCCATGATATACATTTATGCTAATTTTCAAGTCAGTGGGCTCAATAGGGCGTGATCTCTGACCTCATGAATGAAATGACCCATTATCTGATCTGAGAAGCAGGGTGCTTAATGGCGATTTATTTTTTGCAAGAATAAAACTATGACAAAAATATATCCCGGGGCAGGTCTTGGAAAGGGCTTTCTTTTGATATCCGATTATTAAAACTTCGACTAAAATTTGCTGAGTTACAGGCCAAAACGAGCTTTTTGAAAACCTAACTTTTTGTTCAGGAAATGTCTCGATGACTTCTGGGAATTCTTCGAAACTTAGGAGTAGCAATATGCGTTCAAAACGCGCAATTTTCGAAAAAATGGGGGGGGGGGGGGGGGGAGGAGTCTGTACCCCCCAAGCAGAATACGGTCAACCGGTATTTCGAAAATTGCTGCTTTTTGGAAGCATGCTACGGCTCGAAACTTTTGGAGATTCCTAAAATTTTGTGAGACATGTTCTGCGCAAAAAATTTGGTTCGAAAAATTGTTCGTTCGTCCAGGCCACGCCGTTTTTTAAAATTACCTGCTATATGAAAAAAAACACATTTTTGCTCATAACTCGAGAAATATTGGTCCAAATTTTTAAAATGAGGCATCAAAAGAAAGCCCTTAGCAAGAGCTTTCCATTGAATTATAATATGTGCAGAAAAAAAATCGCTTGTGAGCAATTTTCTCCAAAACACCCTGTTTCTCACATCTGACAATTGGTCATTTTACTTATGACGTCATAGGTCACGCCCTATTAACCCTGGTGACTTGAAAATTGGCACAAATATGCATAAAGGGTTAATGAATGTGTGTGCTATGTTTCAATACTATCGGATAAGTAGTTCTAGAATTATGAATTCCGCCCCCTCCCCCAGGTATCGTACGGCTCCAAAAAGCCCCCGAAAATTCACACGTTTTTCTTACTAATCTGTGTCAAATCCGACTTGCATAGCTGCAAGTTGTTACAATAACTCAATATGGCCAGGAATATTCATTGATATGTTTTCCAATTACTATGCAGCACATCTACGGCATCTGTATTGCAATGAAAACTGTTCCGTTTAGGCATATTCTATTCTTGCCATGCAATTCACTCTATCTAATGAACACGGTCAAATATTACCGCAATGTTTTGCATTACAAATCAAAGAAAATATGTGCCAAAAGCAAAGAGCTGAAGATCAGGGAAGGGGCGACTTATGCGATTGGTTTCTGCTTGAGAGACTCACTGTTTGTGAATTATGCAAACTCATGTCTTGGTAGTGTCAGGGTCTCAGAGAGTGTGCCAGTGTTTGTTTTAGGGCGTGGCTTGTTGTTTGAAAAATATATATCAGGATTTTTTATGAACAAGGGGCCTGCGAGAATTTAGTCTCCAGCGCAAATTGGTATAAATTGTATCGAGACACCAGACGAAAGTGTTTCCATACCTGCAAGAGAATTCTCGAAATTCAATGCAAAATGCTTTTCGGATCAAAAGACTTGAAAAGCCATTTTTATTTTGGCTAAGAAAAGCCTTTTATCCCTAATACTTTGTCTACAATTATATATCTTACATGCTTGCTGAAAGTCCCTAATTTAGAGTTTCAGGATTAGCTTCTTGTTCTCAACAGCCTTCAAAGTAATAGATACACTCTATGAGTAATACTTTTGGGAACTTGCTATAGACTACAACTGATCAATACCGCATTTCAAATCATGGACAACAGAAGATAAAAAAAAATCTTTAAGCTACCTACTAAAACCTAACTGTTAAAAATGCATTTTTGGTCAAGTTTTTTGAAATGAAGCATTCGCAATTTCTCCTCAGTAAACCATACTTCGAAAAACAAAACAAAACAACGTTGATCATGTTCATGATACTAAGTAACCATCCACAACACCTATATAGACACTCTGGTCATTAGATGATTCAATAGTGTAGAAGTTTCCAGTGCTATGATTTTCTTCCAAAAAAGATATATGCCACGAACCACACTGCTCAACTTCCCTACGACTGTGCAACGTCCGAAAATATAAAGATCCATAAACTCTCTCGCCCAACCTCACTCATCCTCCGCCGTTAGCGTGTGCTTCGCTCACCTTTTGCTAACAACAGCCCCCCCTAAAAAACAAACTTTTTTTTAATGAAAAATCTTAAAATATTTCGTAGCTTTTTCCTGATCATAGTTCGTCTGCAAGATAAATAATTGATACATTTCAAATCTTATAATCCTATATAGACCCAATAAAAATGCATAAAATTTTCAATATCTTACGCCAATCGATGCTTTCAAGTATTGCTTGCACTGCGTCAGCAGTATTCAAGACAATTTTTGACGAGTCGGTCGAAACAGCTCCTTTTAAAAACCAAGGATCAATAAGACAGATCTGGTCATGTGGCCAATGCTAGAGAAACTATTTGCATCAGAATTTTTAAAGAGTCCTTTTCAAAAAAATATTGCACAACAATAAGTAGTATCTTAATTCCTTCATTGAAAGGCTTTTCGACAGGAAATAGCACACACGAGAGTTCAAGTTATCTTCATTGAAATAATACAAAGAGTCTCCACTTTTTTAAAGAAAAAATCAAGACGCAGATGTTTTGGTAAAATTGCTCATTTGAAATACTGACTAGAAAAGTGATAATGTCAGAGACATAGAAAACAACTAACAGCATTCATTTCATACCGTGACAAACACGAGATTTCTGTAGGCAATACGATAACAGCATAAACAAATATTGAACCAAACAATTTCGAAGAAAGCGATCCTGAATTTAGCGCAAATTTTTCACTTTCAATTTCACTTGAGACAGGACGGTTATAATTAAAATATCAGTTTTTATTTCGCGAGAAGTGGGTTTGTTTTATGGGCTTAAATTCGTATTCAGGAGTATATTGCCATGCACCTATAGCAGACCATTCTTCGAGAGACGTAACAATATTTTTGGATTGATTTCAAGTTTTTTTAATCTACCGGTCAGTCCAAATTTTTACGTCTTTTTTTAGGCTAAAACTGCAGTTCTTATTGATATCAAACGTGTTTAGAAACAACAAAGTTTACATATGAATCATTGATGTTTTGCACCTTATAACTGTGGATCTAAAGACTATATTCAATAACATACGACTGAATTTCGTTCAGCGTAGGAAAGCATGCACGTTCACCTTCAATCTTTCATGAAGAACACAACGTAATTCGGAGAAAAATACTTACACAGGATGTATACGGTATAACGTATTACCAACGCAAACTTTGCATAATTAGCTGCAAGCAGCTGGAAGAATTTTTAAGCGTCTGTTGCTATATTATTATTGGCATCGATGGACGAGCACAAGTTGGTCACTAAAATACTACTGCCTCTCATTTGTAGACAAGACAACCTTGGCATTTGCTTCCAGAATTATGGCCATATATTTGTGGTTCAGATCGTAAGTTTTTTGAAATGAGGGAAAGTCAGTTTTCCTCTAATAATGGTACCGGAAGGTAATTAATTTTTGCGGAACTATTTTTTGCGAATTTGGGTAATTTTCGCAAATATTAGTTTCGCAAGACGTTTCATGTCTGCCATTCGCAAAAATTAGTTATGCAAAAGCAATCAAAGTTCCGAAAAACGAAACAGGATCTTACAAGAAGGGAAGACAGGCAACTATTGAGACTGTTTCAGGCCTTGCATGTTCTCTAACGCCTGTCGTAACTACCCCATTCGCAAAAATCAATTCCGCAACATCCGTCTATGCATGTGATTCCCTCTGTTGCAAAAATAGTTCTGCAAAAATGCAACAGAGTTACATAACCCGGCAGTGTATGACCATCGTCTTTGTCAAAAATTATCCATCCAGAATCATCTAAATAAGGTTGTCTCTCTAATGCTCAGAATCACTTCAGTTTTCGTCTCCACAACAAGTGCACGCTTTTTTTCTTATAAACATCGTAATGAAATTATTTTTTTCATTCAGCGTCAATGCTGTTCGGCATATTTTTGCTTTCCTGTATTACTGATGCAAGTTGTCTATTATAAGATTAACTAAAAACGTGTATTGCAAGAACATGAAACTTACCACTGAGCCCTATTCCGTAGGTATGGCATGTTTTATACAACGGTAGATCAGAGATGTGGAATAGCACATCTCTGGGTAGATCAACACGTAGTAAACCTTCTGCACACGGGCTTTTTACGTACGTTGGTTGCATGAGGGGAGGGGAGGGAGTAAAAATTACTTACTCACCTTAACGGTTAAGACAACATGCCTTTTTGACTACTCCAATATAACAAGGTGGGGAAGTTGTTTCACCCCGTTCGGAAAACCAACTTCCACTATAGCTATGGCCTTGAAATTTGAACCAATTATTCGTGCCTATAAATGAGGGAGAAGTTCCAAAATTTGGTCTCACAGGTGCTCTGGTCTGCAAATTACACGCATTTGAAATTTGCAGACCGGCAATACAGTTTTCCATAGTTACCAATACAAAAAATTTTAATTTGGAGAAAAACGCTTGGTAATAGGAATTTCTGGCAAAAATTGATGAATTACGGCTAGAAACATAGCGTTTTAACGGCAGCAACAAGTAACAAAACATTATGCCATCCAAAATGTGGATTTTTGTAAGTCCCAAAAAGTGGCAAAATCTGGACTTTGCCCCCGTTTTTTGGATCCCCACAGCGTGAACTTTATTCAAATTAGACATTTTCTGAAAGAGCTTGTTGAAATGTGCATAAAATCATTGAAATCGGTTGACCAGAAGTGAAATAAGAGCCAAAAATCCGAAAATTTAGCAAAAAATGACATTACTCCAGTCAGAAAATGTCCACATGACACGCCCTGCTATAGGTACGACGACCAAATTTGCACCACAAGATGTGCAAGTAAATTCTGTTCACACATGGAAAACTTTGTGTCAATAGCTTTAGCCGTTTTTTCGCAACAAAATATATTAGATTAGGGGCGTGTGTGTGTAGGGGGGTAAGGTGGGGTGGAACACCTCCCCTTGCGATGTTAACCGTTACGTTGAGTATCATCATTCCCCACCTAAGTCCCAAAATACTTAAGCAATGCCAATGAAACTTGGTTCATATAGATCACATTTGCATAATAAAGAAGGCAGCGACGTCGTTCTTTTGTTATGCCATACAATACAATAGGTGGTGTGACAATTTATGCAAAATATCAAGAAATTATGATTTTCACTATTTTTAGACTTATGGTTCCTTTGGGCTGTATTACAGCTTCAGAGTCAGTAATAAGCACGGAGTAGCTAAATATCCTTATTTATTACCCAAAACACTCAAAATCAGATCTGAAAATTATGGCTTTTTGTGCTAACAGCCGTTGACAAAAGTGCCATCTCCATGACCGTTAAATATTTTGATCTCAAATTTGACCGCAATTTACAATATAGGCATATAGTGTAAGTCACAAAATAGCAATATCGTACCGCACATAGAAAAAAAGATGTCCGAGAAAAACTATTGGAGGGGTTGGGTGGGGTGGGGGGAGGAGTTGCCTCCGTGCAAAATAGGGTTAAAATCTAACATATACCAGAAGTCTAAGTTAAGATAGGAATATAGTTGCCAGCAAATGAGTTTCAAAAGGCCTTTAGTATGACCTTTCAGGTTAGCTCATTACCGTACAATCAGCAAAAAGTGACCTAATTTTTACTGGACTAAGACGGAGAAAGGCACATCATCATGACATGTGTGACCAATCATTTCGCAAAGCTGGTTTCTAATACCTTCTACTGAACATTGATTGGTACCTTGGCAGTCAGTGGTTTTCTGTTAGGGGGAGTCAGTTTGCTGTAGGAAAAACTCAGGATCTCTCCTAATTTCACGCAACAAAAACTCCATAACTTCCAGTGAATGAAATAAGCTTTTTGCATGAAATTTAGCAACATTGTCGAAATTAAGTTGATACATTGCCTAACATCTGCTGATTTTCTTCAAATTTTCAAAATCTTCTCTGCGAAAAATAGAGTTGATAATGGCAGGGACGGTTGTCAGAAAGTTTGATACATAAAGTTTTAGTGAAGAATGCATTATATCAAGATCAACATACGCATTGCAAGATTTTCGTTAACGTTTTGTGTTGGAAATGTCAAGAGAGGAAAACGTAGATGCTCTCTGGGCAAAATCGTCCTCGAAGAAGGGCGGCAGAAGGCACCCCCTCACAGACTCCAGAGCTTAATGTCATTAAATAACTACATGTTTTGAGTCCTTACAAAACTGTGTAAATATTGGTTATCTAGTCAGATAAATTTCTGCCATAATAGGCAGTTCAGAAACTGACATTGAGACGGAGCCGATGCTTAAAATGTGGTAAATTCAAATGAGTGTTGCGCTCATCAAAAATGTGTTTATTTCTTGTTTCAGAATATATCATCTACATCTAAGCAAGAAACTTCTTTCCTTGAGCTAAGGGATTAGGTGACACATCACACACCTTTCGTCAAATCTAAACGCACCTGTGACTTGGTGAAACCAACACATTCGTCCTCACAGAAATGCTTCAAAGCTTGCTGAAAAGAATCGTTTTCCAAAGCCAAAAGAATCTATTATTGCCGAGTGCTAAAATCCCATAAGCAGATTTACTTCACTTCAAACAAACTCGAAGGGAGTTCGTTTACATTAGTCCAAAACACGGGATAAAAGAAGAGCGGGGGTGGACGTTCATTTCTTATTCGCATACGAACCACCAGGAAGGCTATGAAAAAGAGGACTTATAATGTAACCACGGGAGCATGTGCATGTGGCCTTTGTTATGATTTCAAGTAAAAAGAACATTTCTCAAGTTGGAAGCATAGCTACCCACATATTGCAAGGCGAATGGCAAAGGTGAATGCCTTCTATGACCCGCTATGACAAAAAAAAATTAACCGCAAAACCGTAGCCCGTAAGACGGCGGTTTCAAACAAGAAAATCTTGTGGTCTGTCTTCGAAATTCACTGGGGAAACATCACTGCTCAAAGCAATACAACGGACAAAAATTATATTCAGCTCATGGATAGAACGCGAAAAATGATGAAGTTTGGTTTTTATTTGAGGTGAAAAGCTTCAGCGGTTGTCCTAAAAACTTGCTTCAAAGTTTGG